>JAKCPI010009171.1:0-194647 GCA_023213315.1 Euborellia annulipes
ATATATTTTGCAAATGAATCGAATATATATTATACCTGAGATAAGTATTATGCCAAGTGCAATTGTAAGAAACGATAAAAAATTTCAAAGATGATGAGTTTTGTATTCTCTGACCAGAATTAGCAATAATCTTTGAATCTTTTTATCATTCTTGCATTTGTACTCCTTGACAAAATATTTTTTTTTAATCACAAGAGATTCAAAAAATAGTTTTTAAATGAATTTCATTTTCTTAAAAAAAATTCATCTAAATAAAATCTTAAAGCTATAAAATTTGTTTAAACATCTCTTGAAAAAAAATAAATTTTTATTAAAAAAATATTTAAAAACTTTTCTAAAAAAAGTCAGAAGTGTCTAAGGACCACTTTGATGCTTATGATATGGAAATCATATTTTCATTAATTATTAATTAAATTAATTATTGTATTATATAATCTCATGTTAAAAAAAATTGAGTCAGAGATTGATTGATTTTACAGTAATAAACAAAAGGACTTTTTTTTTTTTAAAAAAATAAAATTATTTCTAGTTAGATAATATCACTACTAGTAAAAAAAATTCCTCTCAATTTATTACTCAACATATTTAAAAAAAAAAAATATTTATAATTACCTTTACTGGAGCTCGCAGGAGTGTCAAAGGGTAGCCGATCTCTTCGAAATGGAAGTCGGGCTCACTTGCTTTTTCACTAATATCCAATCACTTTATTATTATTAAATAGTTATTTTCACATGTAAAATAAAATATAAAAACTGATTAATGTCACTAAACACACGGAAACTATATTTTTTCGATGAAAATAAAATGACACATCGTCAACGAGAAGAGCTCCAAGCGAGTTTTAGTTATATTCTTTGTTCCAAAGAGTATCTGAAATTAAAAATATTCTTTAGATTGATTGAAATAATTGATTAAAAATAAATATTAAAATAACATGAAAATAATTACCTGGTATTTGATCAGCAGCTGTCAAAATTCCTTGATTCGATTTCTTATTTAACGACACATCCGATTTAATAAAGATTATATTCATTTTGAAGCTCATTTAATATAGAATGAATATAGATAATTAGTTTAAGTTGAAACGATTTTCATATTCAAATAATATAATATTCTTTGCGTTGTCATCTTAATGCAATGAGAGAGGCACAGGCAAAGAGAGAAGATCAGAGAGTATACATTCAATACCAGTAGATGCAAGTCCAAAGACAGGACAAAGAGAACTGAAATTAGATAATAAATATTAGATAATAATAAATAAATTTTAATAAAACTATAATTTTTATTATAAATGGGGAAATAAATAAATAATAACAATTTTTAATTTTAATTTTTTTTAATCATTCTACTTACTAGCCGCGAAAAATTAAATTTATTTATATAAAAAATTTTATTATTATTTTTTTTTTTTTGAGATTTAATTTATTAATTATTATAATTAATCGGCTTTAATTTTTGCTCTCCAATGGAAAAATTCCGAATTTAAAAAAAAAATTTTTAGACTCAAATAGAGATTTGAGAACACGAATATTTTTTCTGGGCCCTTCTATAAGGCTGTAAACCTTAATTTCTAAATTCCAACGGAAAATGACAGACAGACACTTCGTAATTTTACATAGGCCTATACATAACAATAACTAGCCGCCCAGTCAGCCTTCGAAAAAAATAAATAAAATATATATATTTTTTTTTTGTATGAACTGAATTAAGGCCCTGTAATTATATGATTTTTATCATTGACAAAGAATGGATTCTGTAAAAAGTTTAAGGTAAAAATAAAATATATTATTTAAAATAATTATTGTAAAAAGACAATAGGGCTATACTTTTGTTTGTTGTGATGTATATATATATATATGTATATGATCAGAGAAGGATTGTTGAATATAAGATAAATAAAAAGAGAGGATGTAATATATTTATGTATTTTTAGGCTCTGACAATGATCCAGGATCGAAACTGTATAAATTTGCAAGTAACAGTCAGCTACAATTTTTAATAAAATATTAAAAATTAATTAAAGAATTTTTAATTTCACCTACTGAACATCTAGTATTTGACGGTGTCACTGCGGCTCATCAAGAATTAAATATTAATCCTAAATATTTTTTACAACAGTATATATTTTATTAGACCATATAAAAACATCACATAACATGCGAAGTGTCTGTCTGTCATGTTCTGTTTGACCAACTTCCCGTTGAAATTTCGAATTTGCACTCTTATAGAGGACGTTATGGAGTTCAGGAAAAATAATCCGCTCACAAGATTCCTGAAGATCCAGAATATATATAATATTGGAAAGCATTGGGTTCTATCTAGTTTTTTTTTTTACTTTCTCTTATCCTGTATATGAAATATATAAAGAGAGAAAGTATTGCGATCATGTCAAAAAGTCGATGTCGTTATTTTGATGGATATACATGTTTTGTGGTCGAAAAAAGTGGGTCCCGCAAATTGGTCTGTCTGTCTATCTGTAACGATTTTTAGCATGAAGAAATTGAGCTACAGGAATGAAATTTTTTATTTATGTTCACGGACTGGCCAGTCACACCAGATTTTTCATTATTCTGATTGATTGACATTTATTTATGAATTTAATTATCAAATGTTAATTTACACAATATATTAAATTTTTCTGACAATTTTTTTATATATATATATATATATACATAATGTCGAAATGCGTATTAAGTCAATAAAATGAATTGAAACAAATAACCTTGTGTATAATTTATATTACCATATATATATATATATATATATATATATATATATATATATATATATATATAAATTGCATTTAAAAAATATATTTTTAATTTCAATTTTCAAAATTTGTTTTAATAATTAAGGAAACATCTCCTGACCTACCCTAGTATATCACTTAGGATTGATGTATATATATTTTTGTATAATTCTATAAGGGTTTTATCTTTATTATTGAACAAGGAAGAGACATATATTCGTGTTAGTTTTATGTGCAATGTTAATTTCGACTCATTTGAAAAGTTTTTATTTTTTCGGATACCATAGGTATGTAAGTGATGGGGTAATGCACATTTACATCACTACCGCTATTCTGGGGGGATGTGATTATCTGTGTTATATTGTTAGGGTTACGTAGTTTTTCACTATAATCAATAACTAGTCTATCAATAACATGTTTCGAATATCCATTAGACAAGGCCATCTCTTTAAAATTAACTAAATTTTTATTAATGAATTTATCACCCAGACTGTAGATCCTTCTAAGAAAATAGTTAAAACTATTTGCCTTATATAGGGGATGTTTGAGTCGTGATTTGTTATTCTCCCACCGTCAGTCGATTTTTTAAAAATATCGAATGCCAGTGAACCATTATCCCTCCTTATAATCAATAAATCCAAGAAAGAAATTTTTCCTTCTCTCCGTTTCATAAGGAAACTTGATGTCATAGTGAAAATCATTGAACCCGTCTAAAAGCATCGAAGGCAATTGAATCATCTACATATTACAAATAGAACAATAAATTCAGAGGCCTAAAGCATTTTTCATAAAATTTGTGGAATTATTATTTCTGCCACAATAGGACATAACGACCCTCCCATAGGAGGTTAGTTGCAAATAAATTTTACCTATAAAATGGCTTCCTATGGGATCCTTTAGAGGGTATTGCTTCATGATGGTCGAGAAATTTGGACTGAAACGTCACGAGTTCTTGGGAGTTTCATTGATTTAGAGACACTCACTCCTTCCTGGCGGCCACCATCTGCCATTGTTCAAATATATCAATCATAACCACTCCCATACTCGAGAAACAAGGAACTCTTGCCAAGTGTCCAAGTCCTTATTTTCTCTTTTAGACCCAGACATCAGCTTCTTAAATGTTCACACCTCTCTTTCTACAAGGCTATTCGAACTCTCAAATCACCTAAATAATGTTTAATTCTTTCACCCTCTTTCCTCTCACGGCTTACAAAAACTTTCCTTTCAGCCAAAATGCATCTATTCTTTTCAAAATATTAAGATAAAACTTTATTAATAGCATTATAGCTCTGTTGACGCAATCACGAAAATAATCTTCTTTTCAAACAGCGCGCCGCTGTTGCCTGATGGCGGCGGAGCTCCCCGCCCGTCACCCTGGCTGTAGGCACTGTACGTTTTATGCACCGAATTTTGTAATGTCAGTTTCGACGGGAGCTTGTTTTATTTGCCAAAATACACTTGAAGAAGGTGAAGTAATAGTGGTGAAAAAAACGATCCTTTAGTTAATCCAAGTGAGTGTGAAGCGTGGCCTTAATGAAAATAAAGATTTTTTTACAAGCATTAGATGAAGTCCCCGTCCACGATGTATGCACGAAAAGATACATCTCTCAACGTAATGTTGTGATATCTACTCGTCGTGGAGGTGATTCAGTTCCTAAACCATCTTCCACAAGATCATCAACAGGTTCCATGGATCTGAAGAGCATTTGTTTACTGTGTGGAGACAATATAACAGAGGATTTTATCAAGCTCCAAACAAAACTGCCTCACTCGTGAAGGAATAATATACACAAAGTTGAATTAATGAGTTTAGGGCAAACAGTTCTTGAACGTGAATGAGTGATAAGGGGGACAGCAGATTTTACATCGTGTTTCACCTGTTAAGACCTCATAGCTGCTGGTGCCAGGTACCACTCACTATGTTACAAAAAGTTGTACACTATGCCAACAAGTGTTAGAAAGAAAAGAGACCATTCAGAACCAAAAAATGTCTCAGAGTGCATGGAAATATATATATATATTCATACCTAGCTGAAAATTGAGAGGAATGTCAATTTTCCTTGACTGATCTTTTGGATCAGATCAAAGACGATTACAAGCCAGATATCCGAACCATCAAAACTCATCTCATGACGGTGATAAAATTACTGTTACAAACGTCGGGCCCGGCCGCAGTCATCACACAATCCTTTGTTTCACGAATGTTAGTGGATTTTACTAATATGAACCGAAAACGTGGCCAAAAAGTAAGGAAAATTTACTAAAAGGTCGAATGAAATGGATTTAGTAGAAAAAATGGACTGATTTGAATCAAGCGGGGAAAATTTATAAAAAAAATATGTCTTCTGTCTGGATCTGGCCTCAATAGTTTATGGTAACTCATATATCGATAGAACGATGAAATGAAAAAGAAAAAAAGGTTATAAAAGAAGTATTAACAAATTTAATATTATAATACGGGGGGGGGGGGGGGGGGGGAAAGTATTTGTTTAATATATAAAATTTTTTTTTTAATGTTTGTCAACTGATTCATCCTTTATTTTAATATATTGTAATTAAAATTAATCTAATCTCAAAAAAAAAAAAAAAAAAAAAATTATTGAACAAAACTGAATTCGTGCAATAAAAATGGAATTTCATGCAAAAACACCCAAAAAGTGCCCTAATAATCTTGCATTTGATTCTATTAAATTTAAATTCCTGTTCCTTTTGAAATCTCTTTTTGAAACTTAACCTAAAGGCTAAAATAAAATCCTTTTGAAACTTGAACTTGTGTTATTTATTTATATATAATTAGATGATAATTTAATTAAATCTTTTTTTCTTCTAATTTTTTATTTACTATTTCGAATAAAATTTGTTTCCTTTCGGTTGTCAAATATGTTTGTTTTTACTTGGAGTACCGCCTGGAACACCTTCCTATGCCATGTCTCTTGTTAACGTTTTCGGACTTCCAAAGCCTCAAAATTTTTGAGTTTTATTCCTCATTATTGTTTATTATGTATATTAAATTTTAAGCACAGGATTGAACATATCCAGGTTCTGTGTTTCAAAATATCTGCTGGTCTTAATTATTCCATTCCTCGAATTCTTCTCATCCCAGCCTCGTTCAAATATCCTTTACTTAATATTTTCTTTTCTTTATTTTAGAGAGAGGCGAGAGGCTCCGTGACATTCAAAATCGTGCCATCCTATAGAAGTGCCCCGCCACCTTGTGAGGTACAAGTAAGCCCAACTTTATAATTTTGTATTGCGCTCGCCGAGCCTAAGCATGCGTCAGCCACATTTATTAGTGTTTGTAACAGAATTTGGACTGAATCCAATATTAAATGTAATTTCCATTTTTATTTTTTTGCATACTATGCATTATAATATAAATTATTAAATCACCAGGTGACTATGGGAAGACTGAAAAACGAAAATTTTCTAAACACTCAAATAAAAAAAATAAAAAAACTATATCTGTCAGGATAAAATCTTGATCTTTCACCCATTACCCATGCCCAAATTACTGAAGATTTTGCAGACATGTAAAAAAATACCACTAATTATACAAAAAAAAAAAAAAAAAAAATTTGTATAATCTAATATCAAATGTTGGGAATATGAGGGGGTGGGGGGTTTAGAGGAACCCCATACCCAAATCCTTCCGCTATTTAAAACATTTCACTTCCTTTATCTCAATCTTCCACTTCACTCTCATCAGATTATGCCACTGCATTATTCAACTCTAAATACTAAGATTTGTATCCACGATTTAGTAAACAATTATGTTTATTTAAAAATCCCAGAGTAAATAATGAACAACATACATATCCCTGCAACTCTTCCGAGTACCATAGAGGTTTCAAGGAATATAATGAGCTGCCGAATTTGGTTAAAAATTTCACTACAGTAGCATTATTTAAGGCCAGATTTTTATATATTCCAACCAGAGGATGTCATGTTTTTGTTCTTTAATTTTTTGACTTTTTATTTCCTCTTTGACTAAAGAATGGAATTTTTTCTCCGATATTTGTATATTAGGATTACCTAAATTCAAATTAAATCCTATTCAATATGTTTCTTTTTTTTTGGAAATGATTGCACTTATAAGGTTATATCAGAAAGTATAGGAAAAAAATTGAGAAATGAATTGTCCACTTAACGAAAAGAAGTTCACTACTGTACGGAAGATAAAGAGGGAGGTTTAGAGGAACCCCAAACAGTAACCCCTCTCCCTCCCAGATTCCTTAAAAAGGAAAGATTAGAGAAGAGATGACAAAACCAGGAATTCCTTGCCAAAGCCATATAACTATTTACTTACATGGATACCAGAAACAGATCCATGGTATTAGGTACACTTGATCATACTTAAGAGTGATTATTAGCAAGATGATATATTAAAAATAAAATATGACTTGACTCCCTTATCTCGAAGTTTCTCTCTTATTTTTAAGTTTTGTAAAATTTAGAATTGTAACTTTAATACGCCTAAAAACCAAGGCTGGGTAGGCCGAAGATGCCCGGTAGTGTACAATTAATTTATATATAACTACACAACTCACATAATAATGAATATCAGGAAATTGAGTTTTTCTTCAAAAGTTGAATTTATTGATCTTTATCTAACTTTGAACTATGCCAGGCTATTTTACAAGAATCATACGAATTCTCTATAAAGCATCCAAAGGGAAGGAATGCTAGTGCAAACGGCTCCTAATGGGGTGGGGGGGGCACGAGCCTTCTGAAGGGCCGGGCCCCCCCCGACACCCCCCTAGTTACGCCCATGACCCTCTCTCTCTGAGTGTATGAACAAAATTTCTAAAAAAAAAAAAACTTAACTTATATTTAAACTAAGGTACCCACCCCACCCATGTTGCATGCGATACAAAGGCCAATACTAGTAATTTACTTTTTTAGTTTTTTTTTTTTTCTATTTTCTCGAAATTCGCTCTACGATTTTAATTAAATTATCTACCAATCGAAGGATCTCAAATGTGATTAACCTGAAATTAAATTATCTACAGTACTTATGTATGTATATAAGTTGAAATCAATCATTTTCCACTTCAAAATAATATGAGGCTCAATTTGTGATTTTAAGAATTCCAATGGTTAATTGATAATAAGCAATATTTGATTGTCATTTTAATATTTCTAAAAATTGTTCTAGGTCTAGATTTGGAAGGAAATATAATAAAATTTATTGGTCCCTCTATACTTCTCAAGTTATATTTTTCCAAGATATTTATTGGAAAAATTTAAAATTTTTTCACACATTTTGAACTCGTACTCATTTCTCGCTCGAGTCGCGCTTGCGCATTGATAAATGTATCAACTACTTGTGTGACAAGTCTTAAACACTTGCTAGCTCAGTGGCGTATTCAGATGGAGTTACCCACCCTCGTCCCCAAAGTTGGAACAAATAAACAAAACATAATATTTCAACAAGCTTTTTCTTTATTTTTATGGGAGTTTTTTTATTATAGATCATATTTAGTATTAATTATTTATTAAAAATATAAATACTGTACACAACGTTACGACTACTTATTCTGCAGTCGTTTTAAAGTACTGTGCGCTAGCTCCGATTCAAGCGACACAACCTCTAAGGGTTGGTGATTCTGTGTCATTCTGATACTTTGTATTAGGTAGGAAAAAGCATCAGGTATACAAAACGGCTACAGGCAAAAAGTATCAGGTACTCGAGTATTTGTGTATCAATTTTTGAACTCGAACTCGTTTCTCACTCGAGTCGTTCTTGCACGCATGCTCTTCCACCTGCCTATTACTCGTCATTTTGGAACGTCCAAGCCTCTAGTAAAATCACATTTCATTTTAGGCTCCCCTTAATTTATTTTGTTTTGAAATTTTTTTTAATTTATACATATATAAATACAATTTTAAAAACAAAGAGCGAAAAAAAATGATATTTTTGACATTCTGGACAACTTTTCGTATAATCAAGAATATATTTTCACATTCCTGTCCAGAAGTATCAACTGGCAATTTTTTGGAACGTTCTTTCCCTCCCTAGTGTCCGGAGGAGCGTCATGATATTCTTTTAAAATTTGAAGTCGTTCTTGAGAAGGCACTAGCAATTGTGGTTCTTCTTCCTCTTCATCAGGATTGTAGCGATATAAAACACCATTATTCATTATGTATCCTCGATTTGTCCATTTGGCATACCCAATACTTTTCACGTCTTTGAAATCCAAAATTATTATTATTATTATTATTTAGTTCTGGATCTTCTAGTTTACCGTTTCCAAGTTCTTGTGCAGAGCGTCGTGACAGTTCGATTGTTAGCCAACAAACTCCACATGTTGACTCGGTACTATCTTCACATGGTGGGAGTGAGAGTGTATCAGCAAATACTTTCTTGGTGTATATTCGTTTTTAATACGTATTATAAGGTTGTAAACTTAGAGGCCAACGCGCGAGTCTTCCATTCGGTGGAAGATAGAACAGATCACCAACCCAACTCATTAGCCACTTTAAGGGTTGGTGATCTGTTATACGAATACGAATTTCAAGAAAATGGATATATGCTTAATAAAATCTTAATTTTGTGTTGAATGAGAAACCTGTTAATTGGATATGATGATGGGGTCTAACTTCATGGGGATAATTGTATATTTTGCTTATTTAATTGCCATGGGCGTAACTAGAGAATTTGGCTGGGGTGGGCCATGGGACTAGCCATCCTCGCTGGGAGGGCCATGGAACCAGCTATCCTCCGGGGGGCCTGGAAAGCCCCATATTTTCTCAATTTTTCTTGGGGCAGGGAGCTTTCTGGGGGCTAGGCCCCCCGGCACCCCCCTAGTTACGCCCATGTTCATTGCATATAAAATGCTACTAACTTCACGTAGGTATCCCTTGGAGGTTGGTTCACTTGTTCACTTGAATCGGACCAAGCGCACAATACTTGAAAACGACTGCAGAATAAGTAGTAGTCGAAGCGTTGTAAAGTATTTATATTTTTAATAAATAATTAATACAAAATTTGGCCTATAATTAAAAGCTCACATAATAATAATAATACAAACAATAAAAGCTTTAATAAACAAGCTTTTTTCTTTCTTTATTTTACTTAAAGATTTGAGATCACATCTTAAAATTTTATACCAGGGATCGGCAACTTTTAAAAAAACTTCCGCCGGTAAGGACAAAAAAAATGAGTTAAGGCTGGAAGAATCAATATAAAAATAAATAATCGGAAGAAAATAAAAGAAAAAATGTTGGTCCCACCTCCAAAGAAAAATCCTGGCTAGGCCTATTCAGCTATTAATTTTGCAAAAAAAAATCAAGACAGAACCGGACTAACCAATAGATGATTAATATCTAGAGTATGCAAGTTTCGGACATTATTTTTGTGCCTAACTCTGTTTAAATGAGGTCCAATTTCCAACTTTCTCCAGCCAGTTGAAGTCTCCAATAATGAAAAAAGGTACTCGCTGAAATTTTCTTCATTAATAGCTTCTAGTATTAATAATTCAAATGAAATATTTACTGTAAATTATTTCATTCCAGAACAAATTTTTAAATATAACCCTGTTCTGCAAAATGAACTTTTTCCGAGGCCTGACAAATTCCTTTTGATTCTTATGTAAAATGACCTCCTTTATCCGAATATGACCTCCGTTTTTACCCATCATCCACTGTTTTCGGTGGAGAACCCCCACTTATTTCCATCACTTTTCGTTAATTTTATGTCTATTAATCAGATTTGGAGGGATGCAAAGAAATATTTTATCCTTTTCTGAAGTTCTAGAGAGGTAAAAAGTTCAAAACATCAACATTTGTAGCTAAGAGATAGATATGGGTGCTAATTTTTATTTCAATAAAATCTTCAAATTCTCAAAGATTCTTTCTCCCTAAGTCACATGATAATTATTGCTTGCACATTTCCAAAGACGCTTAAAAGAACTCGCATGGCACTTAATATCGTTAAGTGATTTTCAAAATACAATTATTTTATTCAATCGATTTGTTCGAATTAAAATTTAATAAATAATATAAACTGAGTGCTGGCCAAATGCTTTTGAAGAGGAACAAAAGATTTATTATTATTTAATAACTAAAATATTGATTAATTAGCTTCTTTATAAAGTTAAAAATTAAAAATCTAATTTTATCAATTTTTTTCTGCTTTATTTAGAAGAAGTACTGATATATTAGAAACAATTTTTGAAAAAAGTTTTTTTTTATTAAATATAGACCTAAAATGCTTATATTTAAAATATTCTAAGAGTTTGATCTATTTTTTTTACATTGCTTGAAAAAAGAAATATTTATATTGATTTAAGATGAAGTTAATATAATATAATGGTTAATTACTTTTCGAGATCTATATATTTATACAAGATATTAATATTTAATAAATACTTTGATTCGGACTAATTAGCCATAAATATACAAATTTAACATAAGTGTAGGTTTTTTAGATTTAAACTATTTACATTATCGTGGGCTCTAGTGGAAACATTATATATATATATACATATATATATTGCTGAAATTTGATAAATTCTAATTCGCCAAAACAATTACTACTAGTTTATATATACTGGTATATACTAAGTTATATGTTTCAAGGGTTTATTAAAATTAAAATTAAATGAACATTTTAACTTTTTATTGAAATTAAAATGTTAATTTTATTTTAATTTTAATAAACTCTTGAAACATTTAACCCAGAATAATTGTTTTGTTGAATTAGAATTTATCAAATTTCAATATTCAATATTTATATATATATATATATATATATATATGTTTTTTTGTTGGTGGGCCAAGCGCCCTATGGCCGCCCGAAATCGAACCCAGGATCCCCAGCCTTTCAGAGGCATCCGTGTGCTATTCAGTGCACTAGGCCACTGGACCCTCGAAATTCTCTTGTTAGAGAAATGTACAGTCAACTTGCATAGGAAAGTGAGTTTTTGTTGGTGTCCGGTGGTCTGGTGCAACAGATAGCACATTCATGCCCCGGAAAGGCTGGATATCTTTGGTTCGATTCCCGGGAGCCATGGGTTGTTTGGCTCACCAACAAAAAACATACACTTATGTTAAAAGTTAATATAATACAAAAACTATTAGTTCAGACTCTTAGCAAAGGTAGATAATATTTTACGTAATTATTCCATAGTACAGAGAATAAAAGGTGAGAAAAGTCATGAAATGGAATAAAATTTCCAAAGATATGGAAATTGGCACTGTTGTTCCTTTATGTATGGTAAACAACACACTAAAAATCAATTTAGTAGGTAATACTTCACACATCTTGGTTTTATTAAATTTTTCTAGTGTCTATAGCTTCTTTTCCAAAGATTCACTGAATTTTGTATTGTACAGTGAGCACCACAATAAAGTCCCCACCTGATAGCTAGAGCCTTAAGTATATCGTATAGTATATGGTATATAGTGTAATAATTTTAATGACCGAAAAGGTAAAACATAAAATCTCTTACAGATGATTTTATTTTACCTTTTCAAATTTAAAATTATTTCACTATATACCATATACTATACGATATACTTAAGGCTCTAGCTATCAGGTGGGGACTTTATTGTGGCGCTCACTGTACCATCACTCTCAAAATGTTTATTCTTTGACATTTTTGTTATGAAGGCTTCAAAAGGCCTCATTTTCAAAAACCCCCTCCCATCCCCTTTATCTCCGAAGCTCCCCCCACCGGCGGTTATTTTTAATATGTTGACAACAATACCTAAAGGAATAAGTGTTCCAATTTTCAACTAGGTGAATATTTTCATTTCAATTCCTATTTTCCCTAACTACTGTTTAATGTAGCTATTTCGATATCAGTATGCTGAAACTATTTCAGTATAACAACAAGTATATAGCAAATCTTCATTAATTCTACCATTATTAAAATATATCCCTATTAATACAAATTTTATATTTTAATTTGTATAAATGGGATGTATTATTATATTGGATAGGATTACTGACAATTTACAAAACATCTGTTATTATACTGTATATAATCAAGACCAAATTTAGGATTTACCACTAATCAAAATAGGCAAGTACCTAGAGAGGCGGATTTTTTTTTTGAGGGGAGGGGAAAATTATGGAAAAAAAATATTATTCCAAAAAATAATTTTTTTATAGCAATAGCGATTTTCAGAATTATGTTTGCGTTTTTACATGTCTTTTCACATGTGTTGTACCCGAATGTATAAATAAAGATATCCAAATTTTTGCACCTTTCTTTATACCAACACTTTAGATAAAACCAATGCACCGGGATCTGGGTCTGACAATTGTATTTCAAAAAAATACACCATTTGAACAATTTACAATTAGTTCTTTACTGTACTCTGAACTAAAATCTAAGAACATGTGCGATAGGGTTTTATTTCGTAGTTGTAAGGTATTTTGCCCAAAAATTTGTAGCCCGTTTTGCGCCCTCTTGGCGGCAAATTCCTAAATCCGATCTTGAAGATAATGTCATCATATTAATATCCGAATATATAAATTAAACGAAATATTACGCAAAATATTATCTTACCTCTTCTGAGATTACTTTCTATTCTACTTAAAATATTTCTTTTTAATAAGTTTAATAAATAAAATAATTAGTTTATCTTTAATTACTTATTAGTAAAATGAATAATGTAGCTGTTAAAATTTTCTTGTATTTAATTCTAAAAAAATATAGAGGAAGAACATGAAGAAGGTAATAAAGGTTTCTTTTCACACACCATTTCACCGTGAATGAAGGGACATTTTGAATGCATTTTGTTTTACTTGGATAAATTATTTTTATTTGGGCTTCACTTGAGTATGAATATGACCCAATATAAACCTTTTTAATTTATATATAATTATAATAAATAAATAATAATATTTAAATAAACCTTTTAAATAATAAATTTATATGTTCTCGATCTAACTTTTTCATTAAAGAGTTTTTATTGTTCTATTAATAATTGAAGATTACGATGCGAGATCTTATTTGATCTTAGGCTATCAATTGAAGATATTTTTTTTTATATTTAAACACCAAAATAAAATATAAACAAAAGTTTTGGACTTTTTATTTTGTCTAAATTTTTATCTTACTCTTTCTAATACAAGAGTGCGTATCTTACAACTATTCTGTAATCTACAGTAGAACAGTTGAAGTCGCGTATTGTAATAATAGGTAATAATAATGTAGTAGGTAGTAATATTATATTGGTGCGGATTGGTCTTAAATATTGTCTAATAAATAACATAGCGGAATAGTGATTTTGTTGTCCGGGTATTTGAAGCTATTTCTGAGAATTTTAGTAGCGCTGATTCCAAAAATGTCAACAGTTTTGCCCCATCCCGTCTAGTTTTAGAGTTATAGAGAAAATTAAATTTTAAAAGAAAATATGCTCTAAAGCGGCTCTTATTTTGAATTAGGCCTACCTGGATTTTAAGCCGTTACCCTTTAAAAATATGCAGATAGATGAATTACATAGAAATATAAAGTTTCAGTTCAATCGGAGGTAATTTAGTGGTGCAAAACAGGGCTAAAAGTTTAGAAAAATCGAATTTTTTTTAAATTTGGACGCCCCTAATACAATTTTTTACATCCCTGAATGTAAAAAACATATTTTTACGATATTTTATAGTTGTATAGCTTTCCAAAAATCAATCATTTGTGAAAATCTATTAATTATTAGCGAAATTATACACAAAAATCAGTCTGGTGAAAAAAAAAAAACACTTTGGCTGCCTAAAAAGGCGCTTTGCTCTCTCTCTCTCGGAAAATAAAGATCATAGGAATTAACTTATAACTCTTCTTCTTCTTCTTTCTTCGCCTTAAATCCCGCGGTGCGGGGTCGGCGGTTCATGGGTTTTTGCGACCGGGAAGGAAAAGAATAGCCTGTTGAAAATATAGAAGGGAAGAGACTGACATGGAAAGAACAGAAGTACTGTCAGTCCCAGCTAGGGCAGCTCGTGGTTGCCATCCACGTACCCACAAGATGTGGGCCCCTGAGCTATGGAATAAACTTATAACTATTTAGATATATTTAACTATTTTGTTCATCATTTCGTAAATACTTTGTAGATTTTCACGAATGAATGATTTTTCGAAAGCTAAAGAACTAGAGAATATCGTAAAAATGTTTTTTGCATTCAGGGATGGAAAAAATTGTATTAGGAGTGTCCAATGTTAAAAAAATCAAAAAAAAAAAATCGATTTTTCTAAGCCTTTAGCCGTGTTTTGCACCACTAAATCACAATCACCTCCGATTGGATTGTAACTTTATATTTCTATGTAATTGGTATTTTTAAGGGCTAATGCCTTAAAAAATCTAGGAATTCAAAATAAGAACCAATTTAAAGCACATTTTCTATTAAAATTTAATTTTCTCTATAGCTATAAAACTAAAACTGATGGCATTTTTGGAATCAGAGCTACCCAAATACCCGAGAATAGCTTTAAATACCCCGGAAACCAAAAAAGGTATTTTTTGTTCCTCTCTGTAATTGATATAAAAGTATAATCAAATTAGTTAGAGCTAATTTGTCAATAGAAAAAAATTCAGGTAGTCGATTTCATTACTATAACAATAATACCTACGTAAATATCAAATTTGCATTAATTTTCTTGAAGTTTTATTATAACCAAAATGGTTTTCGTTGAAATCTATAGATTTATAAATATTTAGTATTTAGAATTTGGGTTTTGGTTTAAAACCTTAAAATTGCCCGCTTTGAAAAATAAAGATAAAATAGAATTAATTTTAAAAAATTTTTCCATTTTTTTGTAGTTTTTATTTTTTGCACCTTAAGACAAAATCAACAGTTTTTGTAAACTTTGTTTAATTTTTTTTTTTCTTTTTTTTTTTTGGGAAATTTTTTTTTAGGTCGGAATATATTTAGTATTTTATAGCACCTCAGTTACAAACTTCATAAGTAAATAAGAGTAATAAGAGAAAGTAAAAAGTTAATTCATTCCATAGGATTTGTGTATTTCAATTGTATTTTAAATGTTGACTGCTTGAAATAAACTATGGTTATTTTTCAAAATTTTAATCTCATATTTAGATAATTTATACAGAATAGAGAATTCTAAATAAATACAAAATTTCATAACAATTATAAATTTTTTTTTAAATGTGTAAAAAGTTCCAAAGGGGACGTAATTTACATGCAAATCTTCATAGGGATTGGCTCTATAAAAGGAAGAGCCGGAAAATGAATTTGAAAAATCTGGCTCTATAAAAGGAAGAGCCGGAAAATGAATTTGAAAAATCTGAAATACTACATCAGGAAAGTGTACTTCAAATAATTTTCACGAAAAATTTTACTGATATTCTTTTTAAAGAGCACTTAAAAAAAAATAGTTGATTCATGAATTTTAACCAAAATTTATTATTATTTATTATAAAACTCCCAACAGGAGATTACTAGTAGTTACAGGGAGAGTGAAACGACAAAAAATAAAATTTAAATAATTATGTGCAATAATATCATCGTGATCATGTGTTCAGGCCGGCTTCCCTCATGGTATACTCCGAAATCTTTTTAAAGACAAGAGAATTTTGTCCTGTTTTGGTTCTAACAAATTCGAGATAGAAGAGCGAGCTGGACCTGAGGGAGAAGGATGGAACTCTAAAGCCAACTTTGGCAAGCGACAGTCCCATCGATCCCCCAACAGGTCACAAAAGTTCTCAAAAATTGCATCGCTTCTCTCTGACAATCTTTTCTTCTCGAATATCTCAAGCAGTTGATTAAAGCCAACCTGACAGAACTTGGAATAGAAAACCTAGGAACTTTATCAATAGCATCTATCGGTAGGCATATAAAGGATTCCAAATTAAAGAAACATACTCCAAATGGGATCTTACTAAGAAAAAAATATGAAGTGATACATGATAATATATGCACTTTTTATAGATCTACAACTTTTGTATAAAACTTTTTTGCATATAATTAATATTTCGCAAGATAAAAAATATAATAGATATTTTCTGTGATTTTATGAGGCCCTTTCCCTTAATCCGATAGAGCTGAAATTTTACAGAGATTATTTTTGCATGCAATGGCACCAAACTAGGGAGTAGTTCAAAAAAAAAATCACAGAAAATTTTGTCACCAGTAGTAGCTAAAAGCCACCCTAACTCTCCCGGACAGTTAAAATAAGCTGAAGTACTTTTTCAATTTTTTTCGATTTTCTCAAATTTTACTCTAACTATTTTGAATAAAATTCACAAATCACATATTTTTTAGAATATCTTTAAAATGTATATTCTCTTTTTGCCCTTGAAATCTTATGAACACTCTTGTACTTCATAGACAAAAGATATGAGAAATGTCATCATGACAAATTGCCATCGTAACAGAATATAAATGTTTTCCAATTTTGATTAAAATTCATAAATCAGCTATTTTTTAAATGCTCTTAAAAAAAGTATATCAGTAAAATTTTTAGTGAAAATTGTTCGAAATCCACTTTACTGATGTACTTTTGCAGTTATTTTTTTTGATTTTCTCAAAGGTGGCTCTAAAGAATTTGATGTAAATTTGTTGTAAAATATATTTTAAAAATCTTAAACAGAGCCGAAACAATTTTATCTACAATTTGTCTATTTCATATGGAATGATCTAATTACATGGCTTGTAATGTTCATTGTGATTGAGAAATTTTATATTTTTCAGTCATATTGTAATAGACCGAAAGAACCACTGACACAAACTTTTTCCAGCATACTGCATTATTAGTATATTATTTAAAGTCTTTGCAACTTGTAAATTATTAGTTTTGTAATTTTGTGGAATAGGACCCAAGTGACCAGTAAAATTTTCAAAGTTGTCTCTTAATGCCTTCTATCCAACGATGACCTTCGTCTACTTTCATTAAATTAAATTTTCTAAGTCCTAGTGGTATAAAGATTCATCTCTTATACTGAATTAGAAATAAATTTGAAGATAAATTACTGTTTACAGGCCATTTAAAAATTTTCATTTTCTTTCTGATATTTATTTATTTTTAAAAGGAAATATTTACTTCTGAGAATGAATTTTAAAAAATGGAAATGATTGGTTAAAATGTAAACCCGACAAGAAAATAACAATTGAAGTGTTCATATGCCCATAATATGCAAAATCTACTGAGAATGATAATGTGAGATGTCTAAATTATGGAGACCTCTTTCCAAAATTTATCTTCTAAACATAATTTCAATGGGTTTTATTAAAAAGGTTTTCATTTAAATTTATTTAAAACAAATACAATCTTTTCTTAGAGTTATCTTTTTTAATTTTCTCCAAGGAATTATTTTTACGATCAATTTGAATACCAAATTCAGAAATTATATGTCCAAAATAATTAATTGATGTTTTAAGGAAATGAGAAATAGAGTCTAAAATTATTGATTATTTAATCAATATAAGATTGACAATTTTTACGATATTAAAGTATTTCGAAAGAAGGGAGCGGAATCTTTTAAGCCGAGAGAAAATCTATTAGGCCAATATGCAAATAAAACGTTTCTCGAGTAATTTCTTAAAGTCAGACCATATATGTGACCGTCCACATACCAAATCTTCAAGAAGAAAAGGCGTGAGGAACTTCGTACCTGGCGGAAGTCCCGCGACCCCACACATTTGCTTTTTAAATAATTAATTCTTAGATCTCCGACTCTAGACTGCCTTTTTCATCAAGAGTGGAATCTAGAAATATGCAAATATCATTTTTATCTTTTACAAAAAGACACATAATAGAGAGTAATGTCTCTTTCACTCTAACTACGTAATCAAAAACGTCTATAACTTATATATCTTATCTGTCTTTTTATAAACGATCTAAATGATATTTGCATCTCATATTTTTAGATTTGTCCCTTAATGAGGAAGGCAAATAATATGGTAGGCGAAATCTTTTGGCCTGTGTTTTAAGAATTAATTAAATAAAAAATATATATAACATTTATTAATATTTTGTTGAACTGAAAAGACTTAATATTCATTAAAGTTTGAAAAGACGAATATTTATTATTATTATATAGGCTATTTACTTTATCCGGTTACAAAAAAAAAAAAAAATAAATAAATAAACAGGCATTCATTTAACATATAATGTAGCCCTTGGTCCATGGCTCAGTGGTAGAGTTTCTGCCTCTTGTGCTAAGGCTTGATCCCCCTGGTTCGCATCCCCGTTTCATGTGGCAAAAATTATTTCATTTATATTGGTTAGGCTTTAAATAAAAAAAAAAGATAACCCTCTACAATTTGACTATTAAATGTTATTTATGAATTTAAAAATAAAATCTTTATTTAATTATGAATAAAATATTTTCAGTTTTTATAGTCATGCTGACTTTTTTAGTCCAGATTGCCGATTTGTGACCTAAGTTTCCTTAGTCATGAATTATTTACAATATAAGGAGGTATTCAGCAATCAAGCAAACATTTGTGAATGCTAGCAATTATTTGCAAACTCAGCTATTTGTTTGGGCGGAGACTGGAAACGCGCGCACATGAAAACGTTTGCAACCATTTGTTCGTGTTCGTTCCTTTTCCGAGTGAGATCTTCTTCCGTGGCTCTACAGTCCTTGGCCTCCTCCAAGATGCCCCTCCATTCCGTTCTGTCTATCGTCCGTCTTCTCCCACCACAGACGCCCAGTCTTCTCAGATCATCCTCTACGTAATCCAGCCATCTCTTACGCTCTGAGGAGTCTTCCGTGAGGTCTTTGGTGGAAGACCTTTTTAGCACATCTGTCTTCAATCATTAGGTCGAGGTGTCCTGCCCATCTGATCCTCTTGCTTTTTATGATTGAGGTCAGTCAGGGTTCTTCATATAGTATACCTCAGAGTTTGTACATATCCGCCATTCGCTCTGGGATTAAATTGGGCCATATATTCGGCTTCCAGATGCCGAAGAGCTGTTTGATCTTAACCGTCATCATCCAATCTTCACGTCCATATGTTTTCACCAGTCTGATCACATATTTATACAGGGTCTTTGATTTACCAGGATAGTAGTTTGGATATGATTAGATGTTGAAGAGTATAATAACACGTTTCCTGCATTGATCCTCATTGATCCTTTCTTTGATCTCTAGTCCCATTCATTTTGGTCTGTAATCTGTGAACCCAGATATTTAAACGTCTTTACTCTTTCAAAGTGGTGGTTTCCAATCTCTAGAGCTTGCATGTTTACTACTGTTTCCGTTATGTTAAGCATATACGTATTTTGCTTTACCTCGTTAATCCTCAGATCAGCTCTTTCGGATTCTTCCTTCAGTTGTATAAAACTTTCTTTTAGATATCCTTCAGCGCAGCTCACTAGGTCAACATCTGCGTATGCAAGGTATTGTATCGTTCTGTTAAAGAAGTTTCCGACTGGGTTTATTTAGATGCTTCGTATCATCCTCTCCAGAGTCAGGTTAAATTCTATACATTATAGAGAATCCCCTTACCTGGTGTACAGGAATTTTATTTTTTTGTATCGCACATTTAGGAGTGATGTGCCTCTGTATTGCTGCATGGGCAGCTTGGGCCCTTTCTTATGTATGGGACGTATCTACGTTCCATTTATCAGGCATTCTTTCCTCTTTCCAGATCTTTACGGTTAGTCCTTGTATATTCATATGTAGGTTTTCTCCTTCATACTTTAACAGTTAGGCTGTGATCGCAATTTCACCTGAGACTTTATGATTTATCTTTGCTATAATGGCCATTTTGACTTCTTCCACTGTGGGTTCTCCAACGTCAATATCTGGGCCTTCCTCATTATCTATTTGGTCATTTTAGTTATCATTATTATTATCAATCGAGTTAATAAAAAGTTCCTCAAAGTATTCAGCCCATCTCTGCATTACTTGATTTCTTTTTGTCAGCAATTCCCCTTCTTTATTTTCAATCATGAATTTCCTAACTTGGAATCCATTTTTGGTTTCCTTTATTTTTGTCTACATATCACTGGTATCCTTTCCAACTTTCAATTTGTTCCACTCTTCTCCTTTCCCATTTTCTCTTCTTTCTGGATAAATGCTTCACATAGACCATATTATATTCATTAGTGTTTGCTCTTGTCCCTTTTTCTAACACCCTCTATCTTGACTTATTTCTTCTCTTAAAGGCTTCCCTACACTCTTACAAACCATCCCTCTCTCCTCCCTCCTTGAACGGCAAGTTCCAAGCATTTGTTCTGCAACCTCCTTGATCGTCGATATAAAAGGGGATCTGGATAATCTATATATGGAACTGAATAGATATCAAATTCAAATAGTAGCCCTTCAAGAAGTAATATGGAGAGGAACCGACATACTTAAAAGCAAAAAATACACCCTATTTTATAACGATCATAACTAGAACACATTTGGCACTGGTTTTGCAGTGTTGAATAAGGTGTTACCGAATATTTGTGATTTTAAACCAATTGACGAAAGAATATGTTCGATCTGAGTGAGGATGAAACTCTTTAATTTGACCTTGATAAGCGCACCAACGAAAGAAGCAAAATAAATGGAAAATGAAAAATATTACGAAAAGCTGGAATTGACCTATGATGATAATGCTCCTATAAATGACATAAAAATAGTTCTAGACGATAAGAACACGAAGATGCCTATCTTCGGCAAAGAGAAAGTGTTTAGACCAACATAGGAAAAGAGACCCTCATCAAATGAAAATGAAATAAGACTAATAAATTTCGCTTCTAGCAAAGGTATGTCGGTATGTAGTACAAAACACAAAAAGATCCATAAACAAACATGGAAATCCCCAGATGGAACTACTAGAAACAAAATTGATCATGTAATTATCGATAAAAGGCATGGCTCAGATATAATGGACGTGAGATCCTACAGGGGAGCTTATCTGAACTCAGACAACTTTCTGTAAAAAATTAAATATCGTCAACGTATTTCGGTATTTAAAAAACACAGGTGGACGAAAGGCGTTACATACATTATTAATATAATACTCAACAATTGTTAAAAGATAAGAAAACACCAGAAGAATATGAAGAGAAAATGTAATCTGAACTGAAAGAAATGACAGAACATGATGGTATACCACTGGTAAATCAAAGCTGGGAATGGATTATACCGACGATCTGAATGAGATCGAAAAAAAAAGTTAAAAGCTTGTTTATGCTCGTTCATTGGAGACGGATAAAACATTTTTTTTTTTATTTGATCAAAACTCTGTTACGGGTACTGAAGCTATTTAGACTGGAGTGAGTGGATAAACATTTGATTGCTAAAAATTGAAAACATTCACAAACATTTGGGTAAAATGATTTTTTGGTGGAGGTGTTCCTTAATTTTAACATTTTGAAACTCGGACAACTAGTAATTTCTTTTCAATTTGTAACACTAACATAATGTCTTAACTGGAAGTTATTTCCAGGTATATAATTAAAACTTTTAACTATACACCTGGCCAATAGATTTCTGAAAATAGAGAGCATAAAAATGATTGTCTTAAAAAAAAAAATGACCCTGTTATACAGTAAATTTTGAATTTCTTTCAAAAAAACTTCTGAATTATTTTAATTAATTGTTTTTGATTTTAGCTCATTAAATATCTTTTTTTTTGCTATATTTATAAATAAATAAAAGGTCCAAAACTAAAGCAATATTAAATAATCAATCGATTTAATCTTATACTTATAAAAATGGAAATAGAAAAAAAAGTTCGCTCGAGTTCATCATTAAATTTCTATATCTATATCCAAGTTATTGATATAGATTTTGATAGAAATAAATAAATTAATATATCTATAATCAAATTATTTGAGCTTATGAATGATTGTTATGAATTTAATGGGATTTTTAGTGCGGTTGGATATTGCACTTAAGCCTGAAATTTTCTTATCTATTTGTTTTACATTTTATATGGAATTGGACCATCACACCAGATTTTAGGGTACATGTAACACATTTCAAGTTTAAATTCTATATCTATAATAATACAAAAAATAAATTAAAATAATTAATCAAAAGCATGAAGAAAGAAAAAGGGTGATAATTATTTAATTAATATTTAAGCTTCCTTGTAAGCTAATTAGTTTTACATAGTTTTACATTTTTCTATATTATTTAATTACTGATATTTTTAAGACTTATATCTACTAATAGCTTGCTTAAACTAAATAATTCAGATATTTACAACATGATTTAGTGTTCTATAACATTGATATTTTTTTCACAAAGTTCAGACATTAATTTTTTTGTCTCCTTCTTTCCAACACATAGTTGTTCAGGATTAGGCCTCAGCCAGTGTTAGTAAGTACCTGAATGCATCTGGTGTGATGTTTAGCTGTTCATTATTTTTTATTATTCTTCCTTCAAAAGACATTTCCATATGTTTATTTTAATTTTCTAGAAATTTAGAGTATATTGGCATTAAATATTGAAATGGGAAGAGAGTTTATAGGTGGCCAAATTTTATAATGACTTTTAATTTAAAGTCTATTTCACATGATTCACGTTATCATTAAAAAAATAATAATATATACCGTCCTTTTATATCAATAAAAAATATTTTATTTAAAATTTGAATATATAATGGTGTAAATTTATTTTTTTTTATATACATCCCCAAATGGACATTTTTAAAGACTGCAATAAAAAGGTTAAAAATATGCAGCAAAAACGTACTTTTTTTAATCCGATAAAAACTCACTAATTGCTCTTAAATTATTATTCAGAAATAGACAAACTTAAATTTCGATGTTTGAACTTAATACTGTAATTTAATTAAAGCAGAAACTGACAGTCGAAGTAAATTACCAGAAAATAATAGAAATAAAACTATTTAAATCCATAATCCAATAGAGAATAAATTATAAATTATAACACGAAATAAACAAGTCTTGTTTACATCAAACTTTTATTAATGTTTGAATTAAAGATATTTTGGCATTAAACATGGTGTAATTTATTATTAAATTTTACTAATTACAATAAAATACAACATTTCGGGCACTATTTCTACAGCTGTCACCAGGTAATGCATTCAAGGTAAAGGTACCCTATACAAAGCATTGTATTTAGTAACATTTTTTGTATTATTAATTAATTACTATGATTATAATAAACCACGATTTATGCCAAAATTTCTTTAATAGCAATCATGAATCAACTATTTCAATCTTTTTTTTTTATCAATTTATAATATTAAATATACAAATTTTTTATGACTGTTATATAATAATATTATTAATGAAATTATTAAAAATTGTTTCTTATTTTTTTTTTTTTTTAATTAAATGTGCACATGTCCCATCAAGAGAAAAGATATTGGACAATATGGCGGCTACCTGCCATTGAGGCTCAATGCCAGGTAGCCGCCATATTGTCCAATATCTTTTCTCTTGATGGTACCTTAGCACTATTTAATCGAGATTAAAACAAGAGAGAGAATTAATTATATGAAAACTACTAACAAATTTGCTATCTTGTATTTTTTTTTTTTTTTTTTTTTGTAAATCTTTAAATGAACCAAAACTTATTTGTCTACTTCTGATTGTTTTAATTTATATTTTAATTAATACATTTTGGGGGAGTTATTTAAGAAAAAAAATATTTTTTTTGGTTATAGAGCCAAAACAAAAATTCTAGAAAATTTTTTATTATTTCTCAGCGATAAATACCTCAAGAATTACATTTTTAAATTTGTATTTAAAAATAAATTATTGGTTCAGCCTAATATTTTTCTTACAATGATAAGTGAATTATGTAAAATCAAATTTAATGGCTAACTATAATTCTCGATTCCTTTTTTATTTTTTGTTTTTGCATGATATCAAAAAAGCATAATTGTATATTTGCAATAGAACCATTTCTTTGAGTTTTCAATGTAAATTGCCTAAATAATTTTTTGTTTTATTTTTTAATAAATGAAATTATAAACAACTAAGCTAAACATAGAGCTGCACGTAAATTCACTAAACTCATGTCAATGCTATTAATGATATTATATTTTGCTTCTTAAATTAATAATTTAGAAAATTCATTACTACTATATTTTTAAAGTAGAAAACTAGAAGTATAAAAACTTATTTAATATGTAGAGATATTATTATTATTATAAGCTGTTTGCTTTTTTTAAGTTTCCTGACATTTATAGGTATAATAAACATAACTATCTTTTCCATTAACCATCAAACAGACACTCAAAATTAAAATAGAGAAATAATAATTAAGTGGTGGCTGTGATGATAACGTTGAGAGGATGGGCAGAGGCAGCCAAAAATAAAAGATTCTGAATGCGTAAACAAATGCGCCGAAACGTCTCTGGAATATTGTTTACGCATTCAGAATCTTTTATTTTTGGCTGCCTCTGCCCTTCCTCTCAAAAAAATAGAGAAATTTAGTTCGCTTTAACTTATCCGATCAAGTTGATTAAATTTGATGAAAATTAAAATTGGATCCGAAAAATTACAAATATTTTATTAAATAAAAAATATTTTTATCTCCTCCTTAAATAATTAGGATATGGGGAGCGTGTTGTGTTTTTGACACTTTTAAAGTGTTATATTTTTTTAATTATTATATTTTGAAATATCACGTATTTTCCTGAATGCAGCATATGTTTCATGTAAGTGTAATACTAAAGAGAGAATTATAAATATGATTATTATTTACTTTTAAATTTGGGCTAATTCCAAACGAAAAATAAGCTGAAATTTAGATATTTTCTAAATGGAAAAGTCGGATTTGGTTAAAATTTCACTACTGATACTTATATAAAATTTTTAAATTTGTATTTTTTATATTATAGATTTTAGCCAAATAATGTCCATTGAGGTACAATATTAAGTCCCACCCAGAGACTACCTGGCTTTAGAGCCCTGTGCATAGGCAACCATTTACTATTTTATTCTGTCTATTGAGTTGCCTTGACATTCCCCCTGCAATGTCCATTTTAAGGCAACTCAATAGACAGAATAAAATAGTAAATGGTTGCCTATGGGCAGGGCTCTAAAGCCAGGTAGTTGGGTGGGTCTTAATATTGTCCCTCACTGTACTAGTGAGTGACAAATTTACAGCTCCATGCGTTTTCTCCTTGTGATTATTTCATTGTTTTTATGGTTTATAAGAAAATTGTAGCTTTCTAAGTTTAAACAACAAACATTTCATATTTAAAAAAAATAATAATATGGGTTGCTTTAAATAGTAACTTTATCACTTTTTTCGATGGGGATAAGGTATATATGCATAGCACATCAGCCAGGAAGAAAAAAAAACAAAAGGAGAAGCATAAAGGGGAAACAACTGCGGGAACTGAGAAGATGTGTTGAGGTTGCTTGAAGTCTGAAGATGAGGTTTTGGGGAAGATAGCGGGGAGTTGTCATCAGGGGGAGGGGAAGGGTGACTTAATGTTACTGTAGGCCTAGGTAAGCAAATTGCTTTCTATTATTATTTTGAACTACTTTTATTGGTTAGATATTTTTTCTCTATTTTCATTTTTTGACCCACCAACTACTTTTCGGATATGCCATTTGGGGTATTCCCTTTGATGGCCAACTCCACGCCACCGGACGCAAATGAGTCCACGATTGGTCATTAACTGAATTAAAAATGTATTTAATTATTAATAATAAAACCTCGAGTTGATTGACTTAATTGGAAACTGAACCCGGAAAAAGAGCAGCCAGGGGAAAAATAAAAAAACTTTTCTATAATGTAGCCGACGTTCGAGAGCTTCTGGCACTCACTTTCAGGGCCTATAACACATTTTATTTATAGTATTTATTCATGTTCTTGTTGATTTATCATATTATAACATATCACAAATCAATAAGACAAGTTAACATTAAAATAATTTATCTTTATTGTTCATAAAATTTCTATTATAAAATAATTAATAAAAATAAAACTTGTTACCATAGGTCCTGAAGAAGAGTGCGACAAGCTCTCGAAACATCGACTACGAAATATACAAGTTTTTTATTTTTCACCTTGCTGCTTATTTTCCGGAGAGGCTCTCGTCCAGTTTACAATTAATAAATAAAATAATTTTATTTTTTATTTGTTTTACCAACCGTACTGTAAATGTACCGTTTTTACACATTTCATAAAAATATTTATTATTTGTGGAAAATTCAATCTTAATTATGATTATTAATTATAATTATATTTATAAATAAATTTTTTTATTAATAATCTTAATCAAGTAAATAATTGATAGAAAAAAATGTTTTTTTTTTTAATTGATTTTATAAAAAACCGTTGCTATGGGATTCAAGTTTATAAATGGAATCTCTGAAAACAAATTATTGTTATTGGGTTATCATATAACGCTTATAAAATTTATTCATTGCTTCTTTCAAAAAAGTTGGCCCCCACCGTCACTTTCCTAAAAGAGTATATTTTATAATATATAGTGATATAAGAATAGACAAAAGAAGACATCTCAACAGGTCTAATTGTTGCAGCACACAATAAAAGTAGATATAGAGGATAATAAAGTTTATTGAATTTTTACTTTTTCTTTCCTATATGCACTATATACATGTATATATATATATGTATATATATATATATATATATATAACGATCATGTCAAAAATTCGATGTCGAGATTTTGAGGTCCCTTGAGTCCAAAAAAGTGGGTTCCGCAAATTGGTCTGTTTTTAACCATGAAGGAAATGAGCTACGAGGTTGACATTTTATATTTAAGTTACGCACCCTCAGAACTCGTGAAAATAAGCTTTTGAACAAAAACAGCCAAAAAATACTAGTACCTTTACCGATGTATTTTTTCAGTTTTCGAATTTCTCTATAAATCAACTATTTTTTAGCTGCTCATTTAAAAGTATATTAGTAAAATTTTTTGTGAAAATTGTTTCAATTACACTTTACTGATGTATTTCTGATTTTTCAAATTCCTCTTTTCCTTCCATAGAACCAATGTTAAAACTCTATGGGAATTTGCTTGTAAATTTCGATTCAAAAGGGGGTCCCCTTTGAAACTTTTTACACATTTAAATTTTTTTTTCCTATTCTTATGAAATTTTGTATTTATTTAGGATTCTCTATTGTGTATAAAATATCCAAATATGAGATTAAAATTATGAAAAATAACTATAGTTTATTTCAAGCAGTCAACATTTAAGATACACAGAGCCTATGCAAATTTTGAATCAAATGATTTTTTTACACAAAATTTCCTCTACCTTGAATCACATATTTTAAAACTTTGCATGTAATCTTTAATTACAATTAATTTTTGTTTATATAATTTCTACCTTACAAACGATAAATCAATAATTAAATTATTTTTTTATAGATGGGAATTATATATAAATAAACATTCTGAATATATAATGAACAAATTTCTGAGAATATTTTATTAAATATTGACTTTTTGAATGAAACAGGTTTTTGGATAAAAAATTATTTTATTTTTCAACGTAGTCCCCTTTGAGCTCTATACTCTTTGTCCAACGTTTCTCCGAATTTTTTATCCCTTCCAAAAATAAGATTTATCGAGGACATCAAAATAGGTATTTGTTTGTGAGATGATTTCATCGTTGGAGTCAAATCTCTTTCCGCAGAGCCATTTTTTCAGGTTTGGAAACAAGAAATAGTGACTCGGGGCTAAATCCGGAGAATAGGGCGGATGAGCAATTCGTATCCCAATTCATGAATTTTTGCCATGGAAACTGAAAATTCACTTTTTTCCATTTTCTTCTCAGAATCACTAGGTAGTCTGCTATTAATGGATGTCAAACAAAAACTAAAAGACCCAGCTGGTTTAAATTTCGACAGGAGTCAGCTGATAGTTGCCTGCTGACAGGAGCAGTGTTGCCATTTCAGTTAAGAGGCGGGAAGTTCAAAAAGTCACGGACTTATTGACCTGCTCTCGTATAATACTGTATTACATTGTTTTCTTAAAGAGGCAGCGACCTTTTCATTTCGGTGCTTGATTGGCACATCATGTCTATTATTCCCTAGGTGTTCATTGGTGATTGATCTTAATCTTGCTTGCTTTAATAATCTTCAAGAGATGAGATATGAAAGAGAAGAAGAAAGCTCTTCCTTTGAATAGACTAGAAAAAGGAATATGAAAGGAAAGAAAGCCCCGCCTACTACTTCTGACTTAAAAGAAAAATAAAAAATCCACAGCGTGTGGACAAATGGGAGTGAAGGAGGAGGAGTTTCTTTTTCTCCTTTATCCTTCCATTCGTTTACACTACTCGTTGCCTAACTCCCAGGCGTTCCTATGATTTGATAAATCTGATGTGACTGGTCGCACAACACACAACCTTCTCAATATAAATACTTGCTAATGATTCATCCTTATTTTTTGCCGTTCGTTCAGACTTTTTCAAGACATTTTGGACACAAATCTGAACCTATTCCTTCAAGTTTGAAGAATGGGTTTTCATCGGTATACACCTGCAATCTCTTCATTCATTCGTTCATTAAAACATTAACTTCTTGGAGTAGATTAAAAAAAAATATACTTTCATTTGTACACTGAGCTGTATATGTCAATACAAGATTTAATACATGTGCCTAACACCATGTGTAGATGTGGTTTGGAATCATGCTCGATAACTTAGACGTTTAAATATTGTACTGATCGCTCATGTTAGTTGCACCATCAAAAGAATTTGCCACACACTTTTCAATAGGAATGTTTGTATCTTCTAGTACGATTTTGACCATTTCGAACAAACTGTCAGCAGTTGTAGATACAACTTCTTCTTCAGGGCTAAAAGCCTCTCAATCAATTGGCATAACGCAAAACAATAGCAGATTAGTCAAAACTTGAAATGTCGATTGTCATATTCATCCATCATTATTATCATATTGTTTCAAATAAAACAAAAACAGAATTCAAGCAACAAAAGTGTGCTTCAGAAACAATTCCTTTTATTATCCGCATTAAAAAAATTGTGCAAAATTTCAAAAACAAATTGCAATTTATAATTAGAAAAACTGGCAGAACTTAAATATATGTGCTCACAAAAAATCTGGTGTGACAGACAGAACAAAAGTTTGAATTGCCGAAGGTTCTGTGCGACCAGTCACACCATATTTTATGATGATAAAAATACAAGTAAGTAAAACATTTTTATCTCCAAGCGAATAAACAATAACAATCACAAACCTACTAGGTTTATGATTCTTAAAGAAGTAGGGTGTGATTGTTGTTTATTCCCTTGGTGATAAAAATGTTTTATTTATTTGTATTTTACCATTTCTAAAAATTCAATAAATTTCATTATCCTCTATATCTGCTTTTATTGTGTGCTGCTACAAAATATAGCCTATAGTATCTCCTTCTTCTGTTCTCGCCTTATTCCCGCAATGCGGGGTCGCCGGACCTCATTTTTTCCCTCCAACCCTATAATGCGTTTTTGCGGCGGGAAGAAATAGAACAGGCCGGCCCGTCGCACGGTCTGACGCCTTTTGTAATGAGGAAGAAAGAGACAGACATACAAAGAACTGAAGGACTGTCTGTCCCAGCTCGGGTAGCTCGTGGTCGCCATCCACGTACCCACAAGACGTGGGCCCCTGAGCAAAAAAATATATAGCCTATAGTATATTTTTTTTAGCAATTTTTTCATATTTTTTTTTTAGTATGATGAACCGGTTTAGAGAACACCTTGAGGCAGTGGTTTCCAAACTTTATGTTACCACGCCTCCCTTAAAAATAATTAATCTTATGACGCCTCCCCTCCCCCTCCCCCATTTTATAAAATAATACAAAAACAAAAATTTTTAATGCTAAAAAATATAAATTTATATAAAAATATTTTTTTTATTTATTCTTATTTATATTAAAACTAGCAATAATTTGGGAAAATTGGTCCTGGTGACCAATATTCGCGCCTCCCCTTAGACTAGTCCGCGCTTCCCTAGGGAGGCGCGCGCCTCACAGTTTGGAAAACGCTGGTATAAGGGTATTTTATGGCTTGTGGAATTTGTATCAGGAATGAAAGTTAGAAAAAAACGCAACCAGAACCTTGGTCAAAGCCATCCTCGGATGGCCCCCAACAGCTCCGAGGATGGCTTTGACCAAAGCCGAAACGTCAGCTGTTAAAATACATTTTTAAAGAAAAAATTCTGGTTGCGTTTTCTTCTAACTTTCATTCCTGAAGAAAAATATTTTTCTCAAGTCTTATTTTCACGCCCTAGGGGGGTGCCTAACTTGAATAAAAAATTTCAACCTCCTAGCTCAATTCCTTCATGCTTTAAATTGAACCCAAACAGACACACAGACAGAGCATGTGGCGAAATCCACTTTTTTGGACACAGGGGACCCCAAAACGTGTATATCCATCAAAGTCTCGACATCAAATTTTTGATATGAAACCAATACTTTCTCTCTATATATATCTATATTAACTTTTACATATAGGTAAGAGAAAGTAAAAATTCAAATCCGAATTGAGATTAGTTCTATATACAAAAAGATGCGGTAACTCACCCCAGTAAAATTCTAAGTGGACTAATCATATCTTACTTTTCTACCTAATGAAAAAAATCCCTACAAAATTCTGCAAGGGATTCGATGGGTTCCTAAGTTACCCAGTGTTATTATTATCTGTTTAAGAGAGTTTCGAAATCTTCAAAAATTAATTCCGCCACAGTAATAAGAATTTTTAGAATTACATTAAAATGTTTCTATTACTATTTGCTAAATATTGAATATAAATTTTAACTCAAACGGAATGCACTTATTTTTTAGTAAAAGTATTAAAAAACGTGGTGGGTCGGGTGTGGTTGGGGGCTAGGTCTGAAAATGGGGGTCCAAAAAATAAAAATTTGCACTTGAGGGAGAAAATTTAGTCTCCCAAAAAAGGTAAAATGATTTTCACGGGAGGGAAAAAAAATCAAAAAAAAAAAAAAAGGAAAAGAAAAAAAATTTTTATAGGAAATAAAGTTTCGGTTTCGGTTACGGTTTCGGCAAACTAAGGTTGAGGCGAATATTCGGTTTCGGTTTCGGTTTCGGTGAAAATCTTGTTGGTCGGACCCTATAAAAAACATTAATATCTTTATGCATTATCGGGGATGGGGCATTAACCCCCCTGGTTAATGCCTTCATACCTCCCCCCCCCCCCCCCCTTTAAGGAAATGCGAGCCTTCACCGCGAAATTACTTTCAAAATAATTTGAATTACATTTATAAATAATTATTTTTAATTTTATTTTATTTTGAAATTATTTTATTTTAATTTTCAACCCTTAATCCTCCCCTGTGTAAAAGTATATTAAGGAAATTTGATTAACAAAAATATGGCTATATAGAAAGAATATAATGGTCAAAAATGGCAGTCCGGATACCAAATGGCTTAAATAGAAATGCCTGGACCCCCAATATGTATATTATTAATTAATAACGGTTATCGTATAATGTCTTAAATGGCCTGAGTTGCTGAAAAGAATGTGTGAATGTGTGTGTGAGTGTTGAGTGTGAATGAGAAAAAAGTGTGAGTGTTTAAAAAAAAAAAAATAAAATAAACTAATTTTTTTCAATGACACCTACACTCCCCCTCCCTCTTTCAACAGCTTATATTCTCCCTCTACCCTTAGTGAAATACAAAATATTTAATTTCATATTCAAAAGAATCGTTTTTCGCAGTCAAATTATTTGTTTCTATCATTTTTTTTTTCAACGATAAAATGCATAATAATTACCTTTAATAAGACGCTCAAGAGGGTGTGCTGGTTGACAGTGAGGTCAGGGTGGGTTACACTATATTAGTTATTCACTTTGATTCACTTTAAACTCAACTAAAAAACAGGCGCGCCTGCATGCAGGCCACGCGCTCGACTGAACGAGAATCTCGACTCTCTCTCTGTTTGTATAGGAATAAAACAGATGAAAATAACAATTCCCTTTTTATTAAAAGTAAAAAAATACTTTTTTCTCTAATCTAACTTTATTTATAACTGGAAAAGAATGTCAACAAGTGATTTGGAATATTCCAAGGCCTTTCTTAAATAATCAACCCTTAATCCCCCCACCCCTAATCAAATAATAATCAACGCTATTTTTTGAATGTTTTCTATTTATTTGGCTTCGATTTAGTTAAAAAAAAATAACATTTTTTTAAATTTTTCAACCCCTAATTCAATTTTTTTTTTTTTTTTTTATTTTTTCGGCAACTTAGGCCATATAAGACTTTTTACGATAATCGTTATTAATAATATATTCATGTTGGGGTCCAGGCATTCTTATTTAAGCCATTTGAAATAATAAATAAAATAATTAACAATGCTATCGCCTTCGGCGAGCTGAATCCGCCTTTGGGTTTTACACACGGTATAATTTTCTAGAATGAGTCTTACTTTAGGCCAGTGGTTTCCAAACTAAATGTTACAGCACCTCCCTTAAAAATATTTAATCGTATGACGTCCTCCAGACAAAAACAAAAATTTTTATTACTAAAAAATATAAAATATAAAAAATATTTTTTTTATTTATTCATATTTATTATTTTAATTAAAAACTCCGTCCCAGAATCTTCTAAATTTTATTATTTTATTTATAAAACTAATCATTTGGAAAATTGATCTTGGTGGCCAATATTCGCGCCTCCCCTTAGACTAGTCCGCGCCTCCCTAGGGAGGCGCGCCTCACAGTTTGGAAAACGCTGCCTTGAGGAATTAAGCTAAATTTTGGATCCCAGTTAGCACTGGGACGATTTGGGGACGTTTCGGGACTTTCTTAATTGGCAAGGGACTTTGCTAGGGACTTTCCTGCATCGATCCAGGGACGTCGAAATGTCCGCTGAAACGTCCCTTTTACTAAGTCCCGCCTAAAATTGTGTTGCGACCTCCTGACTTAACGGTAGATAATACAAGATCTTCCGCGAGAAACTCGAAAAAATATCGCATGAAATTACGACCTGGGGAAAATCTACATTCTGGACAGAGCTGGACCGTCAATATTGATGCACCCAATGATAGGATTAGGGAATCAGAAAAAAAACTTGGCCATTATAGACTTTCTTTTTATTTTTTAGATTTAGGATATTGTGTTTAACGAAAATAGCGTTTTTATTCATTATATACAGTATATTTTTAATACTTTGAAAATAATAATTTTCAATGTTTATATATAAAGCCTATATATATATGGTTCAAAATTTATCATAAATATTCTTTGGGGGAAATATGTAGCTTTTAGAAATCTATTGGATAGGTGGAATAAGAAAAAAAAAAACAATTGTGTGGTCTTTTCAAAAATATTTTTTTACTTTTTTTTATGGAAGAAAAATAAATATATAAAATTACTTAACAAAAAGTACATGAATTAGAATACTTGAATAAGATGGTTTCATACATAAATAATAACAGAATTTTTTTTTTTTAATTTATTTTTGGCTGTTGGCTGCCACCTTTTAGTCCCACACATTTTTTCACTTTTACATAGTATTTTTTATTTTAAGCAATAATATTCAAATACGATTTTCTAAAGACACATATTTACAAAAAATAAATACTATAAAAATAGAATATTTAGAAAATGTGTGTATTGAGAGTTTTATATGAATGAAAGAAAGTCATTAATATAAATATAGGTAACTTGTATAAATTTTAATCAAGAACGAAACGTCTCATTAAATTATATTAAATAGGAGGCTTTTGTTTTTTGGCTGCACCTGTTCCTTCTCCTGCCTATAGAAAAACTTTCACTGACTTCATTGATTTAAATTTTAATCAAATTATTGTATTAAGAAATTCCAAAATAATTATCTTAGATCAATTAAGAAAAGAGTAAAATATACGTAATTTTCAAATAGAATTAAAATTTGTTGAATTTTCTTAAATATTAAGAAAATTAGACAAAAACAAAAAAAAAAAATAATAATAATTTAAAAACATGTATGTATATCCATCAAAATATCCACATCGAATTTTTGACATGATTGCAATACTTTCTCTCTCTATATATATTTCATATATAGGGATAGAGAAAGTAAAAAATAAATGTTCAATACAAATTTTAATTCTATTTGAAAATTAAGAATAAATATTTTATTCGTTTCCTAATTGATCTTTGATAATTATTTTGGAAGTTTGATTAAAATTTATATAAGTTACCTACATTTATATTAATGGCTTTCATTCATATAAAACTCTCGATACATACCGGTAGAAACACACACACACACAAAGCGATTATGTGGGCGGACGCCTATTTTTTTTTTCCTCTGGTGGGCTGTTCGTGCTGATGAATATGCCTGGTGGAATAATTTGGAAGAGAAACAGGACAAAGGGTTGGGGCTCCAAATACTCTACGCTAAAGAAAGAATAGAAAATAAATTTAGAAAAATTAAGAACAATGTTTCAATGCTGGAAGGAAAGAATAGAAAATAAAAATTGCTAAAGGCAAAAATTGAATTTAAAATAACAAAATGATTTAATAAAAAAATTTAAAATGTTGAAACAAAAAAATTATAAATAAATCAATTCGGATAATTTATTATACATTTGTGAAATGGTCTCTTGTGAAAACCATGAATTGTGGAATTTTTATGCTTTAGTACCTCAGTTTAATTAAAGTTTATATGTTACCGATTTGACTTTCACAGGTCACACACACGCGGGTTCAGGGGGTCACAGGGTTGCTTGATGATGTTGCCTCTCTGGTGGCCTCTTCGTTCTTCCACCGTTAGGAGGTAACAGGTCCAGGAGGCAGAAGCCATGACGCTGGCTCTCTTCAAAGCCTCTAACCTCGCCGCAGCGCGATGTTGTTCCTCTCGTGTTCAAAAAGCAAGTCTTTTGTCTCTCCAGAGCGATCGCTCTACGAGTATCGCATTCCCCCACCACTTTGCCTGCACCGGTGCAGGTGTACTTAATCCCAAAAACTCGGGACGAGATGAAGGGCCATAGACAATGCCTTTGTAAGGTCTTTGACTTCGTCCGGGGCAAGGGTTCTTTTGTTTCTTAATAGCTAAAATTCCCAACTCACACATACAAAAGCAAAAAATGTTAATAACATTTGTTTAACATTATTTAAAAAAATTCTGAGAAAAATTATCCGAATTGTCTACTCAAAAATCAATACTTAAAAAAAAGCAAAAAAAAAATACAATTAAATATAGTAAGATTACAATATCAATCAAAATATCAGGTCCGATAAACTCTACACGTTTAAACAAAATTATCTGGATATTCTATTTGATCCTAGTAAAAAGAGAAATCAAATAAAAAAAAAAGATAGGGGCAGAAGCGTCATTTCAATTTTTTATTGATAAATCTATTTTAATAAATAAGTTCAGCTATTCAAAAGTTCTCATCCTTAAAAATATTTAATTTGATTTTATTAAATAATAATAGTATTAATAGTATTAAATAAAAGGCTTCTCAACTCCGGAGACGATTCGAGATATATTTAATAACTGATGATGAGACATTAAATAAATCTCAAAACGTCTCCGGATTCGAGAAACTCATAAAGGCTTTTTATTTGGATTAAGCTGCCCTTATTAATATCAAATATATTCACAATCACCAAATCCTATTTAAAAAATTTTTAGATAAACTCTAACCATATCATAATATGATAATAATGATTAAAATATATATTTCATATATAAGGTAAGAAAAAGTAAACAAATTTACATTTATATATTGAAGAAAAGCGGGTTATTCCTCCCCCCTCCCCCACCCAAATGCAGCCTCTGTGTATGAGATGGATAAAAAAAATCAAGGCGTCAATTAAGCGGGGAGGAGGGGGTGACAAAAAAGACGCCTTTGTGTGAGAGATCAATGAATGTAAATAATACAAGTCCAGATATGTTTAAGACAAAATAATTCTAAGTTAAATTTATGAGAAAAAAAAAATCTATAAAAAAAAATTTAAGTCCAGCTATGTTTAAGACAAAAAAAAAATACAAGTCCAAAAATAATTCTAAGTTAAATTTATGAGAAAAAAAAAATCTATAAAAAAAAATTTAAGTCCAGCTATGTTTAAGACAAAAAAAAAATACAAGTCCAAAAATAATTCCAAGTTAAATTTATGAGAAAAAATTTAACGTCCAAGTTGCCAACAGGTCACTTGGAACGTCGAAAAAATCAATAAATGAAATGTAAAAAAAAAGTAGAAGTCCAGCTATGCCTAGAGAAAATTTTTCTAAGTTCCCATTTATGAGAAAAAAATTTAAAGTCGAAAAAATCAATAAATGCACAAAAAAAAGTAGAAGTCCAGCTATGCCTAGAGAAAATTTTTCTAGGTTCCCATTTATGAGAAAAAAATTTAAACCAAAGTCGAAAAAATCAATAAATGCAAAAAAAAAGTAGAAGTCCAGCTATGCCTAGAGAAAATTTTTCTAAGTTCCCATTTATGAGAAAAAATTTAAAGTCCAAGATGCCAACAGGTCCCTTGGTACGTCGAAAGTCGAAAAAATCAATAAATGTAAAAAAAAAGTAGAAGTCCAGCTATGCCTAGAGAAAATTTTTCTAAGTTCCCATTTATGAGAAAAAAATTTAAAGTCCAAGATGCCAACAGGTCCCTTGGAACGTCGAAAGTCGAAAAAATCAATAAATGCAAAAAAAAAAGTAGAAGTCCAGCTATGCCTGGAGAAAATTTTTCTAAGTTTCCATTTATGAGAAAAAATTTAAAGTCCAAGTCCCAAGAGGGACCTTCAGTGGCGTCCCTGTGACGTCGAAATGTCCGCTCGAGTTTTTGGCGACGTTCCACTGCTATCTGGGATATATTGATATTTTTCAACTGTAGTCTTACGGAATATTCTGAAATTCCGATTTATAACTCAACACTCAGTAGGCCTATATCGAGCTTTTATAAGCCACAGTCATTAATTTAATTTTTTTTTTTATAAATAATTCTTTTTATTAAAAATAAAATTTATTTTTGAAAATTTTTTTTAGATTTTTCCGGGAGGTCAACTATACTGACTAATAAATAAATGAGGAATATTTATGGTATTTTTACATTACAACCCGTTTATTAAATTGCTTTCATTATTTTCAGGGCAAAATCTTATAATCAAAATTGCGATGGTCGTAATGTTTTTCTATTATTGTAGAAATAGTTTCTACAATAATAGAAAAACATTACACAGGCCAACAGTGGTTTTGGTGCCTAGGTATTTTGAGCTATTCTTGGGTATGTGGGCAGTAGCCCTGATTCCAAAAATGTCATCAGTTTCACTCGATCAGGGGTCTGTCCCCGAAAACGGTACGTGACAGGGATAAACGAAGGTCATATTTGGATTCAGGAGGTTATTTTACTTAAGAATCTGAAGGAATTATCTCGGGGCTCGAAAAAAAATTTCATTTTGTCGAGTAGTCTTATCATCGAAGAACTCCCCTAATGAGTTTCTTCTAATGTACATCAGAGCAGGGCATTAACAGATATAATAGACGACTGTCTCCTCGTCTTCCTCTGAGCATGCTCTGCAGAAATTGTTTGATGGAAGCCCCATTCTACTGGCGTGCTTTCCTGCCAATCAGTGTCCGGTGAGTACAACTACTACCCTGGCTCTACCGATCGAGATTAAATGCTTAGTTCGCTTGAGACTATATTCTATGCCATAATTGTTTGGCGATAGTACACGTCTTTTCATCTAGCGACCTTTGATTTGCGCGTGCTGATGATCCTCTCTTTGAGTAGGAGTTTACATGTAGCCATGGAAATTCCTGGTCGATCCGCAATTCTCTGTGCGGGTAACCTAGCCAATTCATCGGCTTTGCTGTTTCCTATTATGTCTCTGTGTCCTGGCGCCAAATTAAGTATACCCCGAACCTCTCCGGCACCTTATTTAAAGCATTGCAGCTGCTCAGAGCAACCTTAGATGCTGCTTGTAAGGATTTAATAGCCCATTGGCTGTCTGTGAGGATACGAATTTCGCTTCCAGGCATTGTTTTCTTCTGTATCCAACTTACTGCTAATCACCCTTAGTAATTCCAAATGGCACCTCAGATAGAACTCCTCACATTTAATGCAAAAGACTCTTATATTTTGATAAAAGATACTTAGCATGTTGTTTGATTCCGTTTTTTGGCTCAGAAACTTTTGAGTTTCACTAAGACTCCCTCATGCCATAGGTCCTCATGATGAATGAATCCTGATTAAAGTCCTCAACATCAAGAGATGAAAATAAGCCTCATATTTAGTTTTTAATTTGGTGCATTCTAGAAATTTCAACTTGAAAGATTTCAAAACAAAGTTTTCCAGATCCTGAATAGATATAGTGGGATCTAATATAGAGACGAAAAGTTCCTTATTCCCAGGTTTTCTTTTCGCCTCATTTAGAGCAACGGATTTCATAGAAATATTTGCAAACGATTTTCGTAATTATAATTGATTTATTTATTTGTATGTATAATAATTGATTAATTCAGCGAAAATTTCTAATTTAATTTTGAAGTAATAATTTATTTATTTTAATAATTTTAGATTGAATTTATTTTATTTTTTTTGTTTAATTTGTTTAAGGTCTTTTTAGGCATCTAAGGCCATTTAGACCCCATCCCTATTTATTTCAAATGATTGGTAGCCCATTCAAATGAAATAAATTTTTCTCGCATGGGTCGGCAAGCGAACCCAGGACTCTAGGCCATTGAAGCTAATGTCTTCTATCTGAGCCACGTATCTCGGGCAAATTAATTTATTTTGATAATTTGTGATAATTATTTATTTTCGAAACTTTAATGAATTAGGAGCATATTTTTGAGAATTAAATTAATGAAATTTTGAGGCGCAAATTTTGAATGTCAGCTACAGCTCATTAATAATATAATTAGATCAATAGAAAAGAAACAGGCTTAATTATTATTATTATGTAATATAAAATTTTTTACATTTAAATGGATCCGAAGACGGACTTATATATCAAGTTATTCAAATATTTCTCTACCAAACGAAGAGAAAAAAAGTTGGATTAAAATATTTAACTGAAAAAAACAAGGCTCCAGAGGACGAAGTTACTACTACTTTAGAAGTAAGATAAATAATAAAACAACAAAAACCTAAAACAATCATATGGAAGAGATACCATCACAAAAATTTTAAGTAACTTTCAAAAAAAAATGGCTTAAACATTTTCAACATTATCCCTATTAAAAACAGCAGAAAAAACTTTTAAAATATCAAGGAAAACCTTCTTCAGAAGACATTACATCGTATCAACTAATAAGCAAATTGGCCACCGTTCACAAATCTTCAATATTTTACATCTACAAAACCTTTGGCCAACTTTAGAAGAAATATTTGGACTTATTTAGAAGTTATCACGGAACAAAAGAGCATACAGACTACTAACAACTCATCAACTCAAAAATTGTTTAACAGCGTTTTTAGATATAAGTCAAGTATATGATAAAGTCGGTCTATTATATAAAATAAAACTAAATCTATTTCTACAAAATACTTAATAATATTTCAGTGGAAGGTATTTTCCAAGTAAAACTATAAAACGAAATTTCACTAATTTTAACCATTAAGATCCTAGTTCACTTGGACCTGTTCTTTATCTTCTAGATACGAGTGATATCCCAACAACTAAAAACATAATATCTACCTTTTCAGACGCAGACTGCTCTTCTAATGTCACATAAAGATCCAAAGACTGCATCTGAGAATCTCCAAGAAAATCTTAATCAATCGAAGAAAGGCGCATCAGAGTCAACGATCCACTCAACTTTTTCTAAGGAATGTCCACCCACATTCATAAACAATCTATTAATACATAAATACATTATTACATAAACTACCATTGACTGCATCTTGATCTTCGACTAAATACAAACAAATACCGAATAAATAAATTTCAATTAACCTTAAATTGAGACAAATGTATTTAACAATAAGAAGGAACTAAAAACTTTCCACTGACAACAAATTTTTAATATAAAACGGCATTTTCAAATTGAATTAAATATTTTCATGTACGTGGATTCTGCAAGCAGTTCTCAGACCTAGCGATCACAAATTAAATTATTGTGAACTAACCAAGTTTTGTACTGGGCTGATTAATCCAACAATCATAATCTTCAAAAAATAAAAATAAATAAAATCATCAAAAACACCCTAAACTGGGAGTTTACTCGTAGATATCGTTGATAACGAAATAATTGAAATTTTTTATTTTATTTTTGGCTTTATATTTTGCAATTGTAACATTAAACTAATTTTTTGTACCGTACACTTAAATAAACTTTCCACTAATTTTCCTTCTTACATTCACGCAAACATATATGTTCGTATGTTGTAATGGGCAAAATTATTGTTACCCGGAATTTAAACGCAATGTATCGGTTTAATACAATTTTATTTAAATGCATAAGTAGGTATACAAAAAACTTTGGGAGGGGTAGGATGTAACTCAGGTCGTGGTGAGCCAGTTTATGGACTTAAAGGGATTTTTAGAAATAATTTATTATATTAAGAGATATTAAGGGATGATTTATTAAGTAAAAATTAAAGGAAAATGAAAAATAAATTATTTCAAATTATACGAATTTAATTAAGTAAAAAACATTAAAAAAAAAAAACTAAATTGAATTAAATAATGATAAATAAAAAGAACACGAAATTATTATTACACCTAAATATAAAATTTGGAAGAAATACAAAGATTAAATTTATAGAAACTTAAAACTTGAGAAAGTGTTTGGATAAAAAAATTTTATTGAAAAAATAATAAGAAAAATAAATGGTTATGACTTATCAGTTCTGAAGAATGACGATTACACAAAAATTAACAAATGCACTTAAAAGCAAACGAAAAACAAACAAAAAAAAGACAAAACAATCGACGATACGAAGCGAGAGAGAATACCAGACGAAAGAATTGAAAAGACCAAAGACGAACGAATGAATGGATCCGAATGACGCAACTGTCTTGACAGACATGTGCACATGGCTTTGTCTTGACAATTTCCTGTCAAGGGAGTGACTGGCTGCCACGAGGGGATAAGATCGCCGATTGCTATGATGGCGCAAACACCCCGGTGAAAACTTGGTTCACTACAAAGGTTACAGGTTTTCCAAGGGATACGACTGACTTTCTTGGACCTCGACGAGCTCGAAGAATGCTCCTTAACCCTAGGCCGAGTTGCTATGACTCCGGGCCAGAGTAAAACTCAGGTCTAACCTCCGTCAGGATCGCCAAGTCCTGAAATAGTACTGTCCTCAAGAGAAGTCCCTACCGGTGAACGGTATACTTGTCGAGACGAAGATTTTTCTTGCTTCACGAGGAGAAAACAAAAAAATCACTGCACAAAACACTCAAACATAATTCACAACAATTCGCAACTTGAGCTTAAAAATAGTTTACAATTTAAACTTAAAAATAATTCAATTTTAATTTACAATTGGACAGGTTAGGGATTAGGTGCATCATTATTTTATTATTAAAGGACTATTTGTCAAGTTCAAAATGAGCATCTTGTAGTATAATCACAGTGACGGCGCTAGCTTATTCTCAGCGGAGGGGGGGGGGAGGGGGGATCTTATAGACTTTTGAGTAAAATTGAAATATTTTGTTTGTTTATTATAACGATAGCGTTTCGATTACCAAAAGTAAGAGAAAATTGTGTGCCGTGCGGTCAATCACACCATATATATATATACTTATGGGATCATAAATATAGGTTTTTAATTTATATAATTTGAATCCATAAAAATTTAGGAGAAAATATAGAAATTTTTTTTATGTAATTAGGCATTAAAAATAAAATAAGAATAATAAATTAAAAAATCTCACCTAATTGTTTAAAATATAAAATTAAATAGACTTGTAAAAACGAATAAAAATAAATCTAATAATACAAAACAAATATAAATCTCTGACGATGAACAAATCGAACGACACTCAAAAGGGATCTCAACCAACAACACATGAATGGGCGAGAAAGAGATAAAGTAGAACGCTACTTTTGCACAGAGAAAGAGAACGAAAACACCATAGTTACTCTTATCCCCACACTCTCATATGCAGAGGATTCTAGAATCATCTCCATCAATTTTAATGAAAAATAATTATCTATTTACTCACACTCATGTTAAATTATCTTTTTAATTTGATATTATTTTTTTATTTTGGATACAGATGAGAATACTTATAAAACGAAAAAGCATATTCAAAATAATTAATAATAAAATAATTTTCATTCTATATTTAATTCATAGGAGTCTGTCTTTTTACGATTATGTAATAAAAATGAAAAGGATTAAAAAGGAAAATAAATACCTAGGAAAGTGAAGATAAGGTTGGAGGCCGGCGTTTTTAAAATGGAAATAGTCGTGGAGAAAAGACATCGTGGATCAGTTGTCGAGATTGCATCCTTGGGTGCTTGTTAATCAGGCGAGAGCGGAGAGGAATTCTTTTGGAAGCTTTTTCACTTGTTGTTCACTGACTGTTGGGCTCATACTGAAGGTGGCGACGCCGGCAACTAGTGTGGAACAAACGAAACAATAGTGTCACGTGACATCAATGCTGCTCTGCTATTGGTCAAATAATCCAAGGCATTATTTAAAAAAAAAAAAAATATGGTGTGACTGGTCGCACAGCATAGAACTTTCTCTTACCTTCGGCAATGAAAAGATGTGATGTGTTTATTAAAGCTTTTGTGGTTTGAAATATTATTATTAGGAGAATTTTTAATTATAGACCACATTTTTGTATTAAATATTTATAAATATAATTTTAATAAATATTTAATACAAAAATGTGGTCTATAATTAAAAATTCTCCTAATAAAAAGATGTGATCTGTGCTATTCACACCAGATTTTTTGTGTCGACATATATTTAGTTTCCGCCGATATATTAGAATTCGAGATGTAAAATTTATAAACATGGGAAAATATTTAACAAAACCCCTAAATATGCCATATAATATGCAGTAAAAATATTAAAATACTCAGCAAAATATGCAATAATACGAATGATAAAAATATCAAGTATATGACTTGCAATTAAAGGTAAATCATGATTTCTACTAATGTAAAACAAATCGTGTTTTATTTTTGGAAGGAAATAATGTAAAAACAATAAAAACTAAATTTAATGTAAAAAAAACAGTAATATAATACACAGTACACTACAGTAAAATTTGTTAATTTATTTAACAAAATAAACACAAAAAAATTTAAGTAAGAATAAAAAGGCACACAGACTTCGGTAATCGAAAGTTGTGTTCTGTGTTGTCACACCCAGTGGCCAAGCGAGGGGGGAGCAAGGGGGGTCATCATGCCCCGGGCGCTACTCACAAAGGGGCGCCAAATGGTCCGCAAAACAAAAAATTGCTGAATAATTTTTATTTTTATTATAATTGATTTCTGGAAAATATATTTTAAATTTAGTGGCAGTGTAATATAAAAATTTTGTATATTTTACATATAATATTATATGGTTTTCGAATGGGGGGGGGGCGCTAAAAAGGTATTGTGCCCCGGGCGCGAGTTAAGCTCGCTACGCGGTCACCAAAATATATGAATGTATATAGAAAGTTATAGAAATGTATATAGAAAGTGCTTCTCCTTTTGTTTTTATTTTATTCCTGGTGCATGTGACTATTGGTCATTATAGGTCTTCGGACCTTATGCACCCATTCAAAAAAAAAAAAAAAAAAAAAAGTATTGGATTCATGTCAAAAATTCGATGTCTAGATTTTGATGGATATACACGTTCTGAGGTCCCCTGAATTCAAAAAAGTGGTTTTCGCGACAAGGTCAGTCTGTCTGCCTGTGTTCAATTTAAATCATAAAGGAATTGAGCTAGGACGTTGAAATTTTATATTTAAGTTAGGCACCCCCTGAGGCGTGAAAATAAACTTTTGGTCAAAATCACCCACTAGTATCAGATTTTTTCGATTTTCTCAAAATTTGCCACAACTATTTTGATTAAAATTCAAAAATCAATTATTTTTTAAATGGTCTTTAAATTTTATATTCTTATTTTGCCATTGAAATCTTATGAAGACCACTTTACTCTTTTACTTCATATGAATCATAGAAGAAATGGTTACCATAGTAACAAAATATAAATATTTTCCCACATTTATATCTTGAATTCAAATGTACCGTACTGTCGGAAACTAAATAAATTTGTGTCGACAAAAAAAATCTGGTGGGACAAACAGAATAATCAAGCTCTTAAAAATTCCAAAAGGACTTTTTCCAGAATTTTTCTAAAAATTTTAACAACTGTTTATACAAAGGGATTTCTTGATCGGATTGTTGAAAAAGCCACTGTTCCACATATCTAACTTCCATTTTATTCATTACAAGACGAACAATTATTAAATTTAAAATGTCTGTATTTTCATCAAAAGACTTGAGATTTAACAAGATCTCATTAAATGAATTGCAAAATTGAGAGATTGATTGAACATTTGAAAACCGAAATATTTAGAAGTTTCAAGAGTCGATCGAAAAAAGTACAGTATTTCTCTTTTTCTATTATATTTATTTATTTTCTAATATTTTAAGACAAATTAGTATTATTTGTTATCTCGTATGGTGCAATCAACGAATGAGCGTCATTTTTTAAACAACATTTTAAATAATTCAACTTTTTCGAATTGGATAAGTTTTCTCTTTTTCTAATAAGCGACTAAAACAAGTTGGAGAAGCTTCTCCATTTAGAATAATCGCCATTGAAGGTTGGAAGATAAATTTTTTGCAATGGGTCTTTGACTATCTGTACCTGAGTTTTTGTCTCAGTTTGTGGTTTGTTTAACAGTTTTAATTTATTTGGAATAAATTATTTTTCTATTTCCATTAGAAAAGAGAAAAATTTCGAGAGAGATTTTATTATTTCGATACCTGAGTTGTCTCGATCTAAGTCATCCTTACACAGCAATTGTTCAATTTGTTTTATAGATTGATACTACTCTTTAAATTCGACTAGACCCTTTTGAATTGTTTCTAATCCTATAATATACTGGAAGGCAGGTGCAGCCAATAAATAAAACCCTCTAGATGTTTACAGAATACCGAGACGATTCGGAGCAAATTTATTGTCTTAATATCAGTCGTTGCTACATATGTTAAAATTTACACAAAGTATATACAATTAAAGATATTTTTTATATAAACATATAGAAAATATTATTACAGAGTTAGTTTGTAATATGTTGTTATTTTCTCTAAGGAGACTCTCTATTTATTTTGTTAATGCTAAATACAAAGCTTGTTACATCTGTAACACATCTGTTACAGATGTAACAACCTTTGTAATCTTAGCTGAATTGTACCTGAAGAAGGCCACAGAATGAGTAGCCGAAACGTGGCTAATTTTTACAAATAAATTACATTTACATTTTATAATATTTTATTGTAAGTTATTAAAAGTTCAATAAAGCCTTATTCAAGGTAATTATCTCTCTCTAAAACTTCAATTTACCGAACTTATAATTCTAAAATGGATCGCATTCTTGCACCAGAAATGTTAGATCCAAATCCTAACCCTCCTACACTTGAATTTGGGAACATTGGTATAGAAGATTTTGAAATTTTTCTTCTGATCAAACTGATTCAGATAAGTTTAAACTACTTTTCAATTATGTCTCTTGAACAACATATAAGTTTTACTAAAACATATAAAGAAGCTGTCTCTATTTGGAAAAGTTTATATTAAAAACCCGTAAAAATGAAGTAAATAATCGTAATAAATTAGTAATTCGTTTTCAACTTCCAGGAGAATCTATTGACAAGTACCTTCAATCTTTGAATTTATTGGCAAAAGATTGTCAATTTAAAGTCTTTATTGCGGAATTGCATCGCCAATACTTCTTTAGAGATGTTTTCATTAGAGGTTTATCTACCCCTTATATAAGACGTTAGAAGAACCGTTGTTGACCTTAGATGATGCTTTCGAAAAAGCAAGATCTTTAGAACTAGCTCAACAACAGGCCCAAACTTACACTCAATCACAATCACTTATGAATCATGCAGTCTCTTATAATATAGAAAAGTCGGAAAAGTCCGAAACGAAATTAGAAATTTTTGAAGACGCACTCGTCACAGTAGTAGTTTCATCCTCCACACGTATAAATGTTTTTTTTTCTGTGGTTATAATTTACATGAACAGAATTAATGTCCAGCGCGTAACGCGTAGAGCACTTTAAAAGTATTTTTTTCTCATTGTCAGATATCAATGATTGAGTAAAAATATACTCGTCTCATCATCGATATTTTTGGACTCATTATCATACAGTAAAAAGAAGGTTCATTATTCAATCATTGATTGAAAAAATAAATTTGTTAATGCTTAAAAGATACAAGTAAAGTTTTTGGCTGCTCAATTGATCAAAAAAGACAACTTTGACCAAAACTTTAGGCATCTTAATTACACGAATAAAAATTTTAGATCATGGAAAAATAGAAAAATTTCTCTGGAAAACCTGGAATTATCAGGGAAATTTCAAATCATTTCTCTATAGCAACCCTGTGAAAGCAATGGAGCACGTGTAAATACACAATTTTTTTTATCACTTAACGATACTGAGAGCCTTGTTAAAAGGTACCAAATCCAGCAGATCCACCATGTAATGGGCAAAATTATTGGTACCTGGAATGTATCGGTTTAATATAATTTTATTTAAATGTATAAGTGGAAACACATAAAAACTTTGGGGGGGGGGAGGGTGTAACTCACGTGCTGGGGACGCCTGCCCTGTTGGCGTCCAAAAATCAATTCCTTCTTGCCATCAAAGGAAAAAAAAGAAGATGGGAATAATATTTTTACCAGGAGGTGCATTGGAGGGCAAACTTGGATGAGAGTTAGATTAAAGAAAGAAAAAATAACACACACATGCATATAAAATGATTAATTTAGTTCAAACTAATGCTTTTTTCTAACATAAGTTATCGTCTTTTAGGCAATATACCAGGTATCATCAGAGAAAGTAGCTTGGGGACAGAGCGCAAGGGAGAGGAATGTAGTGCGGGTGTGTATGGGGGGGGGGGGGGGAGGAGAGGGGGTCAGAAATGAAAAATCTGAGAATTGTACTAATTATATATTTTTTAAAAATATTAACAAAAAATAGGAAATCACTTTTTACTTATATTATCTATAGTAGGGGTAATTTTTTCTTTTTTTTTTGTACATTGAAATTTAGAGCTAGCTATCCTGGGTATATGGAATGGTGCTGAATCGTAAATACTATCAGTTTTTTCCTATTAGCTCTAGTTTCAAAAGTAGTATAGGAACCTACATCTTTGCGAATAAGTTGATTAAAAAATCTGGTGTGGCTGGTCGCAGAACACACAACTTTCTTTTAAGTACTTCGGTAATCGTAAGTTGTTCACTGTGGTTGTCACACCAGTTTTTTTTTTGTCGAGATATTATATATTTCGTTTCCCATAGCACCTTAGTTCCAAACTTGACCAGTATTATAATTACGTGGCTGTTTAAGAGATTAATTGTAGTAGGAAGAGGTTTGCAGCCAAATGAAAAGAGCCTCTATTATTAAATAAACTCTTTAATCCGGACGTTTCGGCATAGATTCACACCGTGTCATTTCCAAACGTACAGCCTTAAAATTTAAAAAAGTCCCGTGACTATCATTTGTTTCGATCATTGCATCATGGAACAATATATTTAAAAATCTGGTGTGATTGGTCGCATCAGATTTTTTTGTATTGTCACATATTTAGTTTCCTACAGTAGGCCCTACTGTATATTTGAATTCAAGATGTAAAATTTATAAACAGAAAAATATTTGTATTTTGTTACTATGGCAACCATTTCTCCTATCTTTCCTATAAAGCACAAGAGTAAAGTGTGCTTCATAATATTTCAAAGTCAAAATGAGAATATACATTTTAAAGAGCATATAAAAAAAATAATTGATTTTAGAATTTTAATCAAAATCGTTCGAGCGAAATTTGGGAAAAAATCGAAAAAACTGAAAAAGTACATCAGTAAAATATTTGTACTTTTTGGCCGAATTTGATCAAAAGCTTATTTTAACGCCTCAGGGGGGGGGGGGTGCCTAAATATAAAATTTTGACCTCCTAGCTCAATTCTTTCATGCTTAATGGTTACAGACACACAGACCATGTCGCGAAAACCACTTTTTCGGACTCAGGGGACTTCAAAACGTGTATATCCATCAAAATCTCGACATCGAATTTTTGACATGAATCCAATACTTTCTCACTATATATATATATAAAGAATAAGAGAAAGTAAAAACATGACTAATTCAATGGAATTAAAGTTAATTGGGGACAAAATACGAAAAGAAGACTTTCCTTGCTTCAAAAATTTCCAAATATTACAGTAAAACACACAATTTATAGCTAAAAGTTGCCAAAGTGAGTTAATTAATTAGTGACAAATTATTTCCAAAACGAATAAACTTTCGTGGATCTAATTCGATATTTTAAAATATGCACACCCGTCACATGCTACTAGGTTTTCAATAAACTCAAAGTTTTTTTTTTTTTTTTGTCCCCCGGGGCCCCCCCCCGGGCCCCCCCCCCCCCCGGGGGCGGATCGTACCCCATACGCTGACATCTACAAAGATCTTTTTATAATAGGCAGCCAAAAATATATTATTTTATGAGACATTCAATCATCATATCATACAATTTGAGTATGGCTGAACTAATAATAATAACTTAATTTTGACCAATTGGTCAAATCTAAAAATTATCCAAATTTCAACTTTGTATTCGAGAAAAATAACACAACAACGCCAAACACCTTGACAAATCAATATTTGCTTATTCAAACATGAATAAACTGTAATATCTGTTCCCCTCAGAGATCGACAAGAAGGGAGTCGGTCAGGAGATATTTTTGACTCTATATGTTATTAACGATTTCATTTCATCCAAATGAACTATTGTCTGTAACTCGTGACTTAAGAACTTGGTCTTTTGTTCGTGACATAAAACGTAAAATACAAAAAGAATCTAAAAAATAAAATAAATAAATATGAATCTGGCAACGCCTGACATGTTTTGGCTCTAGCTCGGTGAACTACCTATCATACACGGCAAGGACAAATCCTGGCTCGTGAACTTGGCCTTGGCCCTATGGATTTTGGCCAGGTTGAAAATCCAGCAAAGCCAGCTAGGGTCACCGATCCAACAAAGTTTCCCCATAGGCGATGAGCTTTGGATCGGCGTCGGTCGGAATTTGGCTTTTGAATCTGCCGTATACAGTTAATCAAATATTGATAACGCATGAGATCAAAAAACAAGTGTAGCAATCGAAAAAATATTTTTTATTGCATACACCCTTCGCCCTTGGACCCCCTTGCTTATCTTCGTCGAGCAATCCCTGCCTCCGACAAGCAAGTTTATTAGCAATTTAGGATATTTCCAGTTGCATTGCAAGCGTTTTCTAGATGTTTAGAAGGACCTTGAGTTCAAGTAAGGGTACTGACTGGGGACAGCAGACTGTTTAAAGGGTCAGAGTCATAAATCATCAAGTTGCCAAAAGGAAAAAAATTAGATTTGTGTTTAAACATTGAAGAAATTTGATTATAAACCCGCCGTTTCAAATACTATATGTGTACTTAATTTGAAATATAATAGATTCATTGAAAATTGTCGATTTCTATAGAACGGATATTGATAAATAATAGACATACATGTACAGTGAGGGACAATATTAAGTCCCACCCATGCGTTTTCTACTTGTGATTATTTCATTGTTTTCATAAAAGAAAATAAAAATCTTTATGAGAAATTTTCTTGGTTTGAACCATGAAAGTTTCCATTAAAAAATATCTAATATTTTTTTAAAAACAACTAAATAATCACACATAGTAAACACATGGGTGGGACTTAATATTGTCCCCCACTAAACTTTAGGGTGACCTTATTTTCGATATTTTTTTTTTAATTACACCCTCTAATTCTTTTACTTATATTATAAAACACTCGTAAATGAAATTTTATGCCATTCGGAGTTTATTTACCCCCCCCCCTCTCTCTCTCTCTCTCTCTCGATCACACTGGTCAAAATTCGAATTTTTTTTTACGAATACGTTCTAATTTTCTTTATTCTATTAAAAAAAAAACACAAAATCATTCGGAGTTCATTAGCGACCCTCGACCCCCCTTGAAACATGTCAAGTTAAGTAGGAGTATTGGCGTGTGCCCGCAGCAACATCCTATCTTTAATATGCAATTATTTAATTTTTTTAAAAATAATTTAATTAGAAAATAATAAAACAAACAATTAAATACCATACAAAAAAGTAAAAATTATTGTGTATATATCCAGATATATACAGATAGAATATAAAGATTTTCTTAGCATAGATAGATTACAATATTAAAATATTTTTGGAAATAAATATTTAAAAGGTAAAAAATAAAAGATCCAATTTATTTTTTACAAAAAAAAAAAATGTCTTTTTTATATACTACTATTCAATAAAGACGTTACTCAGTTGCGACTGCAAGCCTTCTTCATCCAAGAATGCTATTCTACAAAACCTAACTTCTATTTATTTATCTACTATTCTATATAATGACATTAAATATAATTATATAGAATTTTTAATTATATTTTATTTTTAAAGATATTCTATAGATCTTTAGCTTTCGAAAAATCATTCATTTTAGAAAATCTATTAAGTATTTACGAAATTATGAACTTCTTCTTTCTTTGCCCTTGTTATTCCCGCGGTGCGGGGTCGGCGATAAGAGAGGTGGAAGAAATGGGTTTTTTGCGACTGGAAGAAATAGAACAGGCCGGCCCGTCGCACGGTCTGCCTGTTGAAAATATAGAAGGAAGGGAAAGACATGTAAAGAATAGAAGGACTGCCAGTCCCAGCTCGGGTAGCTCGTGGTCGCCATCCACGTACCCACAAGATGTGGGCCCCTGAGCAAATTTACGAAATTATGAACAACATATTTAAATAGTTTATTCCTATGGCAAAGCGCCTAAAAGATAGGCAGCCAAAGTATTTTTTTGCCAAACTGTTTTGTTTATAATTTCGTTAATTATCAACAGATTTTCAAGAATGAATAATTTTTGGAAAGCTAAAGAAAGAACTCTAGAATATCATAAATATATGGTTTTGCATTTAGGGAAGGGAAAAATTGTATTAGGGGTGTCCAAAGTTAAAAATTTAGATTTTTCCAATTTTTTAGCTCTGTTTTGCACCACTAAATCACCTCCAATTGGACTGAAACTTTATATTTCTTTGTAATTCAGCTATCTGCATATTTTTAAGGGCTAACGCCTTAAAAAAACTAAGTAATTCAAAATTATAACCGCTAAGAGCACATTTGGATGATGAAGTAAAACTGATGACATTTTTGGAATCAGCGCTACCCAAATTCTCAGGAATAGCTTCAAATAATCCGGCAACAAAATCACTGTCCCCATATGTCATTTTTCAATTATTTAAAATCATTTTAAATTTTATTAAAATTATGTGAAAAGTAAAATATTTTTAGAGGGTGGGGGAGGGAGAGGGGGCGAAGAATCGAAAGAACTTTCTGAAGCGTGTAATATTATCAGTTATATAAATAACAACGTGTTTCTTACATTCTTTAGTTTACAACAGTCCCCTGAATGTTTTACATCTCACTCTCAGAACTGAAACCTTTATAAAGAGTGAAGTGTAAGGCATTCGGGTGGCTGGAAAAAAAAATCATAGGCCTATATCAAAAACTGTATAAAATGAATACTATTTTATATAACTGTCAAGTCTTGTAGAATTATATTCTGGTATAAAGAAGGCCGAAACGTCCTTATGGAAGAGGAGTAAATAAAAGATTTTTTATTGAAAAAATAAATTAGAATTTATTTCATTTATTTACCTTTTAATTTACGAATATAAATATTATATAATAATAAACAGTTTTGCTCCTCAAAAACCAGAGCACCCGACATATCTGTTTAAAAATTATTTTAAATTAATTTTTTTTCCTGAAACAAAAAAAAAAAGGTTCAGGTAAAATCATATTTTGGTCTTGCAGGCACCCTTATTTCATTGGCCTAAATCAGTGATTCCCAAAGTGGTCTATATGGATCCCCAGGGGTCGACGACGACCTACAAGGTGTCCATGTGAGCGAAAAAAAATAATTGGGGGTCTGTGAGTTGTAAACGGGGGTCCACGATAGTCGCTCTCATTATGTTTTATTTTATTTTTTATATGTAATCACATTTTAATTTTGACTTTCCATTAATGGAATGAATACATCTCATAAAATTATATAGATATATCTTTTACTTATCCCGTATTAAGGAATATCGCGAGAAAGTTTTTAATTGCTTTTCCGTCTTCATATCTAGTGGAAAAAGGTTTCAGTGCGGTTTCCAATCTTCTAATTAAAAAAAGAAGCACATCATTAACCGAGGAGATTTAAGATTAAACCTCACTAAGTCGAAAGTAAATATTGAAAATTTATTATCCAATTCATCCCTCCCACAAAAAAGCGGTAACTAAATTTCAGTTTCAGTGATATATATATAAATTAATGTGTGTTTTTTTCTACACCTCACTACAGTTAGACATCAGTCAAAACACATTTAAAAACCGAAAAACATGCCAAATAGTTTACGAGACAAAAAAGTTTAGGGACCTCTGGCTTAATTAGAAATATAATATTGAGAATTGTAAACTGGTTCTTGGACTTCAAATAAGCTTGATGCTTGGCTGTAATCAGGGCAGATGAGGCAAAAATATATAAGAAGATATTAAAATACAAATTGCTCAAACCTCAAATGAATCAACTACAGTACATTTCAATAATATATAGCCTATAAATCATACTCATTTCTCATTACAAATAATTTTTTCCTTCCATCTATAGTAATTAATCCCATCTCTAAATGCCACGTATTTAGTTTAATGCATTGAAAAGCATGAAATCTTAAGCTGTATATATTTGTATCTTTACTAGTGGGTAGTAAAAATATATGAGATATAATTATTGTAAAAACAAAAACAATTCTTAAAGGAAAAAATATCTTTTAAAAGCAAATAAAATTAAACGGCTTAAAAAGGGGAAATGCAGAATTAAAAATAGGTTTAGCAACCAATTTTGTTTATTGTATATACTAATTTAATATGTTTATATAGACCTATTATATAGGATTAAGCTTATATGTTTTTTTTTTTTAATTATATAATTGTAATTTAATTTATTTTTTTTCAAACAATGGGCAATTTTTAATTTTTTTAAAATTTTAGTTCACATGTTATAATTCTATTCCAATTCTTTTCTCTAGTTTCCTGCTCCAGAATAGGGATAGTGATCTGCAAAATAAGCATGTCTTTGAGTTCAATGTTGATTGGTGGTTGGGGCTAGGCTGAGCGTTTATTTATTTATTCATGTATTTTTTTGATCGGGAATATGCCAATTTTCTATTGATTGATTAATGAATTGATTAACAGACACACTTGTGCTTTTTATATCAGATCTTCGTTCGAGCTCAGTTCGATTATGATCCCTTGGATGATGACCTGATCCCTTGCGCACAGGCTGGAATAGCATTCAAAACTGGTGATATTCTACAGGTAAAAGATTCTTAATATAAAAAAATATTCTATTTATTTATTTAATTTAAACACATTAAAATAGGGTGGGAGAAAAAAATTGTTTTTCTTAATTCTAACACTGAAATGAATGGGACTTGAAGCACTTTTTCTTTTCTCACATATTATTGAAAATATTAATTATAAAAAAATAACACACGATTGATGTGAATTTGCTTCACCAATTGTTTTTCTAATGAAACCAACGAGCACGATTCATTATGTTCTAGGGATGGAAAAGGCGCTCGAAAAGTCGATTTTCGATTTTGGAATCGACTTGATATTTTTCGATTCTCGGAATCGATTAATCATTTCTGAAAGTCGACTTTTCGACTTTCAAGTCGACTTTTTAAAAACTCTATAACTTATGCTTAAGAGATACTCAGTAAATATTAAATATATAATCAGATTGAGGAAAATGGCTGTAGATATAGACGTGTGTAGCTAGAGGACAGGGCGAAGGGGCTGAAGGTCATTTTCAGGGGTGGAATTTATGGGCTATACTTTCGAAAAAAATAAAAATTGAAGAGAAAAAAGTTTGACCGGGCGTAAATAGCCGCAGGGATGCGGCATAGGATTTATTAAACAATTATAGGTCATTTTGGTCTGCTGAATACGAAAATAATATTTTTGTTCAAATGGCTCTACTTTTTGAGATAAAGGCAATCCAATTTATACTGGAAATTATATTATAGTAGGAGAATATTTTTTTAAAACGTTTATTTTAAAATTATCAAATGATTTCAAACAAACAAAATGCTAAACATGATATAAAGAATAATAAAATAATTATCAAAAACAAAAAACATCAAAAAGAGTTAAGAAGAACGTTTTTTGGTGTCTTTGGTGTTTTTGGTCCGGATTATCATGAGTACCAGAGTCAAACAAAATAATTTATACGCTGAGTACTTCGTCATCATATCTATCTTAATTGACTTAATAAGTTTATGCCGCAGAAAAAAAAATTTTTTTGTTCTCCTGTGTTATATACTGTAAATACCTAAAATTGATTTTAGATTTTGTCCTAATCAACACTTAAAGAGGGATAAAAACGAGTGATATCTATAACATTAACTATATGTATGTATATTGTCAGTAAGATGTTGAGTTAAACTTTTTAGAAAAATAATTCATAAGCTAAAAAGTGTTAAAACAGTTTCAAATTTGAGAACTCAGACAATTTCGACCCGAAATTTTTTAAAATGAAAGATAATTTGATTTTTTCATATCTCTCTCTTATTCTATTCTTATTTCTTTTAGCAAATTTATAAAATTTATAGGAAACAAATGGGTCTTTTCAATTGAAAAATATGTAATTTCTTTGTCTTTATTTAGAGATGGGAAGAATCCTAAATTTGCTCGAATCCTTCGATCTTTTAAATCCATTATATAAGAATACTTTTAATTAAGTTTTTAATTAAGGTTTCAAAAGAAGAAATGATGCAGTGTTTTTTTCGTTCACACAGCGATTTATTATCCCCTCTGCTAGCTCTAAGCTAATTGCTTCAAAGAAAGAAACCAGTCATTTATATTACATCTCAAGTATTTTTATCTAAAGTATATAGACGTCAAAGAACACCAAGTTTTTACCAGCACAGTGAAGACCACGGACAGAACTATTGATATTAAATTAATATTTCTAGCACATGCTAAAGTAAACAATCTTTGTTGAGCTTCACCCTCCCCCACCCTCAGAGGTTCTTTACATCACTGCTAATAAACCTCATCAACTTTTCATAAATCGCCTATACATCCACTAAAGATGAAGCTTAAAAGAAATATCAAAAAAATCTCCATCAAAATCAACGATTACTATCTATTCTCAAGTTGTCTCAAACAGACCGAGGAGTGTGACAGTCCCTATACTTGTTTTAGGAAGGGGGGGGAGGAAGGCTGGCATATAGGGTACAGATCAAATTCGAATCTTAGACTTGTGGTTGCCATCCAGCTCCTGAGTATGTTACAGTGAAAATATTTTAATTATTTCCGTATAAACTAATTTTTTTTTCTATATAATTTCTTAATTCTCCTACTTTTTTTTATAAAGAGCTCCAAGTGAGCACCAAATATATGTATTGTTATGCCATATATATAAATCTGAAAATGAATTTTTTATCGCCGTTCTATTTTGTTAAAGAATTATTTAAAAAACCGGATTACATCTATATAATCAATTATTTATTTAACTATGTGTATTTTATAGTTTTTTTTTTTAATTAAATAAAATGTTAATCTTGTTTAATCAACCAGTGTTTCATTGTAAATGTCCTCGCGACGCATAATCAGCAACAACAATCCACATGGCATTCAATGTTGCATACCATTATCAATATAATGGTCTCTTAACTCGATGCCACAATAAACACAGTTTTATTCTAAAAAAATAGATAAAAAATTTATTAAGCAAGAAAAATGTACAAATTTAAATAAAAATAGATCTTACTTTTGAAATGAACTTTTTGTAGAGAGGGGTCCCTAAAACTAATCAAATAAATATATTATTATTAATGTATTCTTTGTTATTTTAGGCTTTATAATAAACATGTAATTGTTTGCAGATAATCAGCAAAGATGATCATAATTGGTGGCAAGCCCGGAAAGATAATGCAGCTGGATCAGCTGGTCTGATTCCATCTCCTGAACTTCAAGAATGGAGAACTGCATGTCTTGCTATTGAAAAGACTAAACAAGAGCAAGGTAATACTAAAGTATATAAATTATTAGTCAAAACCTAAGCTTTCTCAGTGCAAAATTTGAGCTGAAATGTTTCAAGTTTGAACAAATTAAAGTCTACTTATAAAGGTGGGAAATTCTTGATGTTTTTTTTTATAAATTCAAAGCAAAGTACAAACATTTAAAATAAACACATCTCAGATCCGCCTATTATAATAAAGAAATTAATTTCATTGGCATGAAAAGAAGTATTATATACCCCTTAAGAAATAGTTGAGGGTATTCAGTCTAGTTTAGTTATAATCTAAAAACCTTCCACTGTCGGACGGCTTTCTGAAAGTGTCAAAGGGCAAACCACCACCAACGTTTTTTTATTATTAATAGATCAAGGAAGGGTATTCTATTATCTATTTCAATTTCATATGTAAATTTTATATTCTGATGAAATGAATTGAATTTATCCAAGATTTTAAGGATATTATTTTTAGGTACTATAGACAGAGAGACGTCGATGTATTGAAGATAGATTATTAGATTTAAAGGCCTGACAGTACTATATTAAAATTTTCTTGTTATAATTTCAGCGGCAATGGGGCTCAGTACTCCCCCACCCATAGGCAACCCCTTTAATTGAAGTATTATTTTGTGATTGAATGAAAAATAATTCGAATACAAACAGAAATTTAAACCTTCCTTAAATCTCTCCAAACTAAATGCGGTGTATTTACTGATTTCACCCCAATTTTAATCTATGAAGGCCATGAAAAAATTCAATGGGACCGCTGTAAATAAACTCTCTACATCAAAAGAGATTAAAACTTGATCATCGTGGACAATAACATCTTTCAATCTCTCTTTGGCCATATATGCATTAAGGACTTTAAACTCGTCATGCGATGTAATATTTTTAAGGATATCTGCTAGGTTATTTGGAAAGCTTTGCATTGCAATAGTTAATTGTAGAAACTACAGGGCGGTAAGGGTGATTAGGAGCTGTCTCTTTATGAAGATTAATTAAACCGTATAGCCTAGCTATGCTAGAATTTTTTGGTTTAAGTTTATTTAAAGATTTTTCCATCTATTAGTTCTTCATTATTGCATGCTGTTAGAAATTTTGTAATTTTATCCTTTAGTTTTTTAATCGGGTTATGGAAATTTCTTTATAGGTTTCTATGTCTGAAAATAAAGATAACATGTTATCTCTATATGAATCCTTTGTTGTGATAAGTGAAATTTATACTTGTCGGATTGCACAAAAACAATATCTGGGTTCAACCTTTTATATTTAGCTGTTTTATTAATATCCGTTTGGAGAGCCGTTTTAAAAGAACAAAACGATATCTATTATCATAGTTATGTTGGAAATTTTTGATCTGATCAGGGCTTTTTTGTTTCATCGAATTTATTATTCATAACTATGTACACCTGACTTAGACTAGTCCGCGCCTCACAGTTTGAAAAACGTTGGTGTACACAATAAATTTGAGATAAATTTCTCAGGAACCTACTTACATCCATCGATCATTCGACTCGCGACAGTGATGGGCAGATATCAGGTGGCCAAGTTTCCAATCAAAAACGGCACAATATATGTTTCTCATAATCTCTCAGAATTTCTCACCCCCAAATGGGAGGACAACAGGCAACGGAAGGTCCTGAAATTGGAGGCTCCACGGAGATGCAAAGGAAGGGCATTCCAAACTCGGCTGCTGGTAACGGCGAAAAGAGCGTGACATAAGGCCCCATGTATGCCTCGGGCAGTCCAAACCTCGCGCTCTGGTGGAAGTTCTGGGAGACAGAATATCGTAAATATAGGTTGGGAGGTGCGTCCAGATAACATGGTAGATGAAGGTCACATATCGAAATCTCCTGAAAGAATCCCAAGTTCCCCCCAACAAGATGGGAGACGTGGTCTCTAGGTCTTAGGTCATATATAGGCCTGACACATATTGAAGGAACGAATTTGAGTCCATAGCTGACGGTAGTAAGAACATAGGAATATGTTTATTAGTCAATTTAATATCTGTTGCAAAATTTTTTGGTTTTGATTCCTTTGTGAGGCTATTTAGTTTTTTTAAATATTCCTGGATGAAATTTCTGATAACTTGTTATTTTTATTATTTAGCCATCGTTTGAATATATGATGTTCATATGGTAATAGTAGATATCGTTTTTAGATTATGGTAATAGTAGATATGATTTTGATTCTTTTAAAAGGGCTCTCCAAATGGATATTAATAAAACAGCTAAATATAAAAGTTTGAACCCATATAGTGTTATTGTGCAATCCGACAAGTCTAAATTGACTGTTATCACAACAAAGGATTCAGTGTAGTTAAAAGTAAAAAAATCATCTACTGCTCCTTGTTCACTTGCCTTTGAACCCAGTCTTATTATAAGCTAAAGATTATTGTTTTATAAAGGCACTGGGTGATAGAGCAATAAATTAACAAACTGACTTGGTGTAACTTTTATATTTCGTTTCTTAATGGTCTCTATAACAAGTTGTGTGTGGATTAATATAAAAAATTAGTATAAGAATAATATTAACAAATTTTTTCTAAAACAAAGAGGGAAAATTTTTTTTTATAAAATATTGCATTATTTAGATTGAGAAAAAATTCTTAGAAAATAATTCTCTTTTATAACTATTAAATGTTCATTTTGTGTCAACGCGTGTCGTCGCCTTGGTATCCCGTCTATAGGATTTGCTTGAGCATATAAACAAAAAAAATTCTGCCAAGACATTTGACCATTCTCAAGAGGTCAGGATATAATTTAATCGAATTGTTAATATTTTTTGTAAAAAAATTAATTAGAACAATTTTGTCATTTGAACTGACTGCATTTAGCGGTGGCAAAACTGGCTGGTGGCCTAATGCCAACAATTCTTTTAAATAAATAACTGACTGCATCGTATATAAAAAAGCTATTAGCATTGCTTGGTATATATGTACAATACATTTTTATGTATATTATTAATACCCACAAATTGACAACTCTACATTTGACTCAATGCACTGGCATTTGAGTTCATACTGTATGAATAAAAATATTTTTATTTCTTGTATATATATAAATAAATAATCATTTTTACTATATACAAAATGTACAATGCTTACAGCTCAAAAATGGACTGAGGATAGCCTTATCTAATTAAAAGCGAAACTATCTCCACAAATTCTTTAGTTTCATTTCGTAGAGGCTTATTTCCTGGCTGCTTGCTCCATCACTTATTGTTGTTAAATAAACATTCATTCATTCATTCATTCTCTCTATCGGTGCATGCATGTGAGGGGAGTCTAGTTCTGCCCGACCTCGCGATTTCTTTGCTTTTTGAGGAGATTTAGAATCCGTTTTTCTATTTAGCAAACAAGGATTATACCTAGCCACGGCCTCTTTTCAAAAATGCCGAAAAAAAGAATATTAAATAAATATCCTTGGTGTGAGTTTCATGTTTAATAAGGAAACTTTAATTTCAATTGTAAGGGAACTGATGCATTTATTATGGAAATAACGCATTTTTTGTAAATATGTGTGTATGTAAGTTGTATAACCCAGGCTCACAGCTATAGTAGAGCACCAGAGTAAACAAATATAATTACACCTTCCGGTGAATTGAAGATCGCTCGATGTCTCCTGGGCTCGTTTATCTCGACACTTGCACTGGAGACACATTCATTTGCAAAAGAGAAGATTTATTAGACTCTTTTTTTATTATCTTGTCGTAGCATAGAGTAGGATGGAGACTGGTCGAGTTCTGTTATGTTGTGAATATAGAGTTATATATTTTAAACCAAATAAACTCAAAAATTGTCTCATTTCAATGACAAGTAGGAAAGGAATTTTTATAATTATTTCTTGTTTAAAAATAAATTCTTATTACTCACTTATTCAATCACTCAATTAATAAACTTTTTTTAATAAAAATGATGTTAATGTATATATGGGAAAGTCCACATGAAAAGGTACCAAATCTTCATCGGGGTCAAATTGAGTTTTTATGCTTTCTGTACAGAGCACACATTCTGCTGAGCCAGCCGATATTTTTAGAATTTTTTTGTTTGGAAGATATGAATTTTTAAAATTTTGGTTATGAAAAACCTAGTTTAGAAAAAAATGAGTTAAAAGTTTGTTTGGTCTCTTTTCTCTTATCTCACCTTTGTCTTGTTTTTTCAATTTTTTTATATAAAATACATCGATTCTGATGAATCAAATATTTCATCATATAAGATGAAGAACTAAAGAATAGGAATCAGTAATAAAAAAAATCGATTTTTCTGAACTTTTTTTAGTAAATCGGCTCTCCTGAAAATTTAGCCCAGTGAAGATTTGGTATCTTTTCATGTGGACTGTCACATATATATATAAAATATATGAAATTCCAAAAACTAAAATTCTAAAAATTGAATATTTTTAAACCTTCAACAATCTAATATCCCATTAAAATGATACTAAATAAATAAATTTCGATAGAAATTTGTCCATCGATAAGTTATTTGGACACATATTTGCACGTGTATTATTGTGGTAAATAAATGTTTATTTCTGGGACTAACAAAGATTTACTATGCTGTTGTATATCTATACTGATACTTTTGAAAACATTTAACTAGTGTAATATTATCAAAATATTTTAACAAATAGAGAATAAAATAGTGTTTATTCCGTTGGGTTCTAGATTAACCTAAGCTAGTATACTGGTTGTTAACTTTCCTAAACCTAAAGGATGTTTCTTTCTATGTATTGTTGCCACTAGATGCAGACACAGATGGTGGTTGCGCCTCACACAAAGAAGGGTGTGACGGTTCCACAGGTAGGCAAAATTTGCCAGCCTGGCCTGTGTCTCTTCTCATGTTTAACATATCGCGTTCTCATCAATGACTTGTATTTTTTTGCATTCTTATCCTGCGTCATGTAATTCCATTGTTCACAATAATCCTATATTATAAACAATATTAACGGGGCCGTGCGGTGAATTTTAGTTAAAAGTGGCGAAAGGAAATCCCGTGCAGATGTAAATACAGCAAAATGAAACTAAAGATTTGCAAATTTTTCAATCTGAGATGAATAGTAATTGTTCAATCAGAGATGTATAGTAGAGAAGCAGCCAATTCAGATTCGATGGAAATAAGTGACAGATTTGTAAGTTTCATTTGGCTTATTGCACTTCTTAAGTAGTATTTGATCAATATAAAAAAAATTATTTTTCCACACGCGAATGTTTTAAAAATTATTAGAGCTACAGTAGTAGTGTGATATTAAGAATAATGTAATATGGCATCAGGAAAGCGTTAAAAACTGGATTAGCTGATGATTTAAACAAAAAAATCTCATTTTTATTATTATTAATGGCGCTTCGACAACAAGGGCCACTCGCGCAAGTATAATCTCATTTTTGATTTTTCGTTTTGCTGCCCCTGAAAGTGCGTCACGCCTCTTCGCATCATAGTATCACACGGCCCTGAATATTAAAAGAAATTAAATGTGTTCATTATTAAAATAACATTTTATTGTGAACTTTGGAGATTAGAAAAACAATTTGATATGCATATTTAATTCAATTGCGCTTCTTAATTGAGCTTTAGAAAATAAACAAAATCTCTAAAAATATTTTGTCAATGTTTTGGTGAAAGCTAGTTCATTTATTAAATATTTCTAATATTCTTTTGCTATAGTAGTTATTTTATTTATTTTTTTGAAGACAAGTTGTATTTTTATTAATAATTATATAGAGATTGATGTGATCTCCATTTCAAGAAAAAATAAATTACCTATACTATATCAAAAGAACAAAAAATATTTTCATTATTTAAGAATGACTAATATGATATGGCCTATTGATGTTTGATTCAAATTTTTCATTTTCGTTTATTGCATGTTGCATTATAAAACCCAAGATATTGTTTAATGAAGCATGATAAATAAAAATAATATATTTGTCATAGAATTGAAAAAAAAAAAATTTATGCCAATTAAAATATCTTCAAGTTTAGTTTGTTTTATTATCAAATAAATATCTTCACAATTTATCATTTTTTAATCTGAAAGATTTTTTAGTTATTGATTTCTTGTTTTTATAATTAAAAATGTATAACATAATTATTTGAAAATAATGACTTCTATACACGCTGTGGAAAAATCAGTGAGAGACATATGATTTATTTTTTCAAGAAATAGCCTATAAAATTTGGTCACAAAAATTTCTTCTTTTCTAGTCATTATTTCAGGGTAGGCATATTAAAGGGAAAACGCGAGAGAATAATCAAGTCGGCCTATCGTTTGAAGGGGAAGGGAAAAAGGATTGGTAAAAATGCCAACTGAGAAGTCAATATTTAAATAAAATTACTGTATAACCTTAAAATTGAAATCAAATATTTAACAAACGTTATTGTACTGTATTTTAATATTTTACAAATCGAGTTGAATTAAAAATAAACATTTGGCTATAATGATGTATTTATTAGGGGAAAAAAACAAACAATTTTTGGCAAAAAAGAAAAGGATTGACATTTAATGATTTTTTGAAACACAATCTCTATCAAATTATTTATTTGAATTCCAAGCACAAATAATTTATTTGCCATTTCGCCTAGAACAGTCTTGTTATGATTTAATAGCCAGTGGCTCTCGTTGTAAGGAAATAAATATGAATGAAGACTTAAAAAATGCGGGGGGAAAACACATTACATCATTCAGAGGCATTTCTTGAGTGTGGCCAGGGGCGGATTTAAGCATTTGCCGCTTCTAGGCAGTGGACTCTTGACCCCCTCCCCCTCCATTCAACCACCCCAACACTAAGAAACATCCTAACACGTGGGTGGACGTCTGATTACCTATACCTTTTCAACATCAAATAGTTTTCAGTTAGTTAATGGGTTGTGTATAAATAAGCAGTTTTTCACAAAATTTGCCGACCCCGTCGCGCGCCTAGTAAATATGCCCCTGCCTTGATCATAGACAATCAATAAAAACGCTTTGGTGTCGAATAGGTAGCCTTAAAACCAACTCATCCTTCAAAAGATGATGGGAGTATTTATTTATTTTAAAACTATATTTTCATAATTAATTAATTGTTCGTAATTTGTGAAGTTTTTATTTATTTATTTTATGGTTTTGGAAGAGTTTTACGAACAATTAATTAATTTTTATTCATTTATTTTATGGTTTTTGAAGAATTTAGTTAACGACTGTTTTATTTTTTGTAAACTCTAGTTTCTGAGATATCCACTTTAGTTTTCTAAATACCGTATAAGTAAATTTAGTGAAAAACGAAATTTCAATAAAATTCTATTATAAAGTAAATGAAGTTTATTTTCATTTAATCTTCTGAAAAACAAACAAAATGACAGAAATAAATATCAATGAATTGAAATATAATAACGTACTAATGATTGCGGCTTCTTTTTGTTTGTGCCTGTAATAGTCTTGTCATTGTCAAACAGTAGTTTGTAAGCATGACACATTACAGTTCCTTCATGTTGATTGCTACATAGTGAGATTTTAAACATCAACATTCTATTGTAGTAATTCCTGTTTGAATCTAGAAACTAGGCCTTGCTTTTTAGAACTACCGTCTCTTGAATTTAGCACTCAGAACTCAGGTGCGAAATCAAGATCCAAAGTTTTGTGTCTCCTGTCTTTATCTTCATTTGAGTGCAAGTTATTCTTCTCTGAAGGGAATGATACTCGTATATCACGATGTGACTTTGCTCGGATAATGGAGTATTCTTTCTTTTTTGAAATAATTACATGTTTGTAGTTATATCGTATAATAAAAAAAACAGTTATTTATATGATGATCGGCTCTCTCCAAAACATGTTTGACAAATAACATGAACGCACGTTCTATTCTGCCATTTATATCAATTTGAGAACCTTTATTTACATAGACATACACATCTTTTTTAGGCTTCTCACTCACTACTTTTCATTTCATTATTGCCAAATTTATTTAAGCATTTATGTGTGACATCCTGAGTTTGTGAAAAAAGTATAAACACAAAATAAATATGAACTACAGATATTTAGAATAACAGCGGCAGCCATAACCATTGCGAGGCTTTGGGCTGCAGAAAGTCTGAGTCCTTTGTGCAAAAAATGTGTTTTGGCAAGGGAGGTAATTCTAATGAATGTCAAGAAATGCAAAAGTAAGAAACAAATAAAATTAGATTTTTAGGAAGAGACAGACATACAAAGAGCAGAATTACTGCCTGTCCCAGCTCGGGCAGCTCGTGGTCGCCATCCACGTACCCACAAGATGTGGGCCCCTGAGCGAAAAACGACAAATTATTAATGATGTTAAAATAAATTAAGTTTAGGTACATCAATTCCTTATAAATAGGCAGAGATTTAAAATCAATTATCCCACCCAAAGCAACATATACACGGAACACAAGGGAGGCATAGCCCCAGCATCCCTATGCTGTTCAGAGCACGACTAACAGAACTAGTCAATTCCAATCTTGCTTTGTCCCCATGACCTCCCGTGATTGGAACAAGCTCTCTGCGTCTATCTTCCCCAAAACCTACAATCTTCAGACTTTCAAGTCTAATCTCAACAGGCATCTTCTCAGTTCCCGCAGTTGAGTTTCCCTTTTACTTCTCCTTTTGTTTTTATTTTCTTCCTTGCTGCTGGTCATTATAGGTCTTCGGTCCTTATGCACCCATTCCAAAAAAAAAAATATGTTTAAGCTATAATATTCTAACGTATGAGCTACCGTAGGTCATTTTCAATTGAAAGAATAGCAAGGCCTGAAACCCGATCTTGTATCATCCAACCAAAGTTTCAAAAATCAAATTTTTTTTTACTCGGATTGTTGTGCGAGGCCCCTAGAGATTGCCCCTAGGTCCACCAGACCGTCACTGCCAAATCTATTATTAGTTTCATTTACTTCATTAACGTATTAAAAAATTCAGAGAGAATTTCTTGCTTGCTTAGATGCTTTCTTGCATGATTTTACAGAAGAATATTCATTCTTATTAAATTTAACACAAACAGCCTTGTTGATTTTCAATAATAAAAGCATGCTATTTTTTATGTGAGTCTAACATTAGCATGTTTTTATGAATTGTTTGGTATATGAAAAAATATAATATTGATATTATTTGAAGAATCGTTCCTATTATCTTCTATTGATAGCATATCCTATTATCTTATCATTATTTTCAACTTTATCAATAGGAGATGAAAACAGTGGCGTCATTTCAACTTTTTCTTGGAGGGGGGGGGCAAACTTTTTTTTTCTTAAAATTTATTTGCAAATAGATGCCCCTGCCCCCCCCCCCCCAAATGACGCCTCTGAAAAAACTATGATTGCATGAACCTATATACTTAATATTATTAAACTTTTAATAAAATATAATAAATAATATTCTTTATTTAAAAAGGCAAAATTTTTTCACAATACTTTCTCTTGATGTTTATTTCACCTTCATCCACTCCAAGATAATTTCTTGGCCGTTGATATAGCCAATTTCAAGACTAATTAGCCTAAAACAACAATTCAAGTGTTATAAGAAGTTTCAATGTAATTTCTAATAAAAATCACTTACAAAAAAAGAGAGAACTATCAATAGGGGGCCTTTCTCCAAAATAGAATCCTAGCTGTAGGTAACCTATGGTTTATGATTTAAAAATATACAAAAATATGTAATTATATAACAAAAGCCTAACTTATTTTCAGTTCCTAAACTTGAAAATTTCAGCTCTATTAATAGTTTTGTAGAATGAAGAATGAGATGGCTTAATTTATTATTTATTATAATAAGTAAATTTTCTCATAAATGTTGTTGAAAAATATACAACGTAAAAAATGGAAATATGGAAGAGAAGAAAGGAGAGACGATTGAACTACCCTTTTTTTTGATAAAATTTATTTATCATTAATTAATCAATAATAGGACTGAGAGACATCCCCTTTTGAGTATGGTCAAATCTAATTTTGATTATATTATCAATAGAGGAATTTTAATAATGTGGAAAATTTCAAAAACAAAAAAAAATATCTTGAAAATGGTATCAACAAAAAAAAAATAGTATAGATCAGCGGTTCCCAAACTTTTTTGACTTGGGACCCACCTTCACCTAGAAATTTGTTTTGCGACCCACTACTACATAACCAATACAGACATATGAAATGCATCACATGTTTTTCATATGAGTTGAAGGAATAAAAAAGAGAAGCAGCTAGTATTTATTTCATTTATTAAGCTAACGTTTCGGTGTACTTTTTCGTTTTGGTATACTAACTGCTTCTCTTTGTTCTTCCCTTAACTCATCAATAACTTACATCCAGGGTTGTTCATGTGCCTTTTGGAAAAATAACCACTAACGGAATGTATGTACATACATGTAAGCCAATTAGCTTATTTAAATATAGGCCTACATTAATTTCATTATCCAAATTTTTTTATAATTTCAATAGATTATAATTTTGGAATAAAGGCTTTTTAAATGTGTTCCTTTTATTTTGTCAAATGTGCATGTTTTTATAGAAATAAATTTAGTATAGTTCAAAAGTAAGTTGTTTTGATATTACTGAGCTTTCAATAGTTTTATTGTGTTCAAATGCCCTGCTGAGAAAACAGAGTTAAATGGTAAAGGTTATTTCAATAAAGAACATTGTCGAACTAGTACATTTTATTTTAAAACAATCAATAGGATTGGTGAAACTGTTGTTTTTTATTAACAAGAGATTCGATACCAGGATTAAAAGTTGTTAGTTTTAACCTTAAATCACTTTCCAAACAAAGTTTATTCCTGTACTTTTTTTTTAACCATAATGGAAAGAGCCCTTTTAATTTTTCCCGCCCCTTTTCGCGACCTTACGAAATTGCTCCCACGACTTACTAGTGGGTCGCGACCCATAGTTTGGGAACCACTGGTATAGATAATTTAATATAGAGATTAATCAATTTGACTTATATTATTTTTAGAATACTATATTAAACAATTGACTTTTTATGTACATTTCTGTTCGCAGTGAATTGTTCCATTTTTGGAAGACGAAAAAAGCAATATAAAGACAAATACCTGGCGAAGCATAATGCTGTCTTCGACCAGTTAGATCTAGTCACTTATGAAGAGGTGGTCAAGTTACCTAGTAAGTATAGATCATTCTAATATCTTAACCTACGTCAACATTAAAATGACTGCCATAAGACATACATCATCACTATTTTGCCCATAGGAGGTAAAAATTTCAAATTTATCCATTATTTTGGAACAAAGTTCTTTAACGCGGCTTACGCAGAGTGAAATGGGAGAAAATGTAACGTAACAAAAACGCGTTCCCGAGCGACGGCGAAGGAAGGCGAGATTAGCCGAAGCCACGCCCACCTTCTGTTTCTCTCTATCTCTTTCTATCTATCAAAGGCAGGAAATTGCTCGCCGAAACCGAGGTCCCTGACTAGCCGAAGGCGGGCTTTCCGTCTATTTAAATAATATTCATATTAAATTATTGGGATCTTTAGCATTTCAATACTCTACCTGGTGGCTTAAATTCGAACTAGCGATTGTAGGATAAACCTTCATATGTTTAACGTGATATAAGGGACAAGAACATTTAAACATCTGATATAATTGTATTATTTAAAAAAAAGTTATAACCCACGAGTAAACATTATTGTTAGATTAATAAATAATACATACATACACTAATATATTCACAAATATGAAATTTTCTCCTTATAAAAATAAAAGCAATGTGTATCTACTTTGTGTTTATGGGTGCAAAAGTCATGCATCTAAGCATGAAACAGTTCGATTTCATTCTTTTCCAAAAAAAAGACAGTATAGTGAAAATTATAAATAATTTTATTGTAGAAGAATCAATCTATCAGATTTAGAAACCTTCTTTTTAATTTTTGCCTCTATCTTTTTCTTGTTTTTCTCTAAAACAATTGTGCTCGAGCAAAGGCGTCTCATATCGTATTTTTTTAAGTGCTGATTTATGTGGTGCACTCCAAACACATTTTTTGTTATTATTATTATAAAATTTGTACAGTTTGTATACTCCTAGATGTATTTTGGAGCATTTTATTTTGAATAATATAAAATTTTATAAAAATCAGAGCCCTTGGGGGGGGGGGCAAATGCCTCCCCCCCCCCCCAATGATGTCACTGCATGAAATTCTTCTCGTAAACTTGTTGTTTGTAAACAGAAAGCAAGAATTTGGTCTGTCATTGAAACTGTCATTACTATTACTCACTTTAAAACATCACCAGGATCAATAATAGTGTCTCCACAAATAAAATTTTTATTAGTAAGTGTGGCAGAAGAAAACCTACAAATTTCCTGTACCGTCACACCCATTTTTTATTTTTAATTAAACTTTTGTCTCATAAAACACGTGTACTTGCGTATCAGCTCAGCCATTCAATCCTACAATGGCTAGTTCATTTTTTGCCACCAGGTGAAGCCACGCCTCTCCCATAGATCCCAATATTCTGAGTTGAAGAAAAGGCGTGAGGAACTTCGTTCCTGCCGGGGGTCCTACGACCCCACACGTTTGCTTTTGCTTATTTAATATTTTTAGAAAATCTGTTAATAGGTTTGTTTGTTTATAGCCCAACGTGGGTTGACGCGGGCTTATCTCAATATCATTTACTAAAAAAAGGGCTTTTATAAGTTGTAGATTAAATAGCTTTAAATTAAAAAAAAAAATTTAAGGTTAATAGCTTCAAAATTGTGGAAGCTGGAAACTTTCAAAATCAGCACCTCGAGACGCGCACCATAAACTCTGACACTGACAGTTAAAGTATCTTTACTTATCTCAATATCATTTACTAGGGCAATCCACACCAGTAATATAGAAACTAAATAATACAATTGAAAGTATAATTCCAGTTATCGAGAAAAAATATTTACTCCTGGTCGACGTTTCTGACTACTGGTAACTAAGTGCTAACGAAATGAAAATAATAACTCATATGTTTACACTTCCAATTTCAAACGAATATTTGGGCAATCCAAGGACTCTACACCTATTGCAGTTTAAAATAAATATGTGATACTGAAATTTTTTTTTTGTAGTGTCTGACCCGGCCTTCCAGAGAAAAACTCTTGTCCTTCTAGGAGCCCATGGAGTTGGTCGACGTCACATAAAAAACACTTTGATAGCCAAGAACCCCGACAAATATGCGTATCCAATTCCTCGTAAGTCATCATATATAAATACTTTCCTATTTTAATTAAAGTTTTATTCATAATTTTACGGAATAATGCTGAGTAAAATACATATAACATGTAATGAAAAGTACTAATATGAATGTTATAAATATAGTTATAACATATATATAAAAGTTAACCAGAAGGAAAAATTGCATTTAACATATGATAATTTAAAATACTTTCAAAATGTCGAATATTCTGTTGATCGATATATCTATATGATGAATAAAAAATAGATGCCTACTCCTTTTGGAGAACATTTCGATATGAAACTCATCTGAAAATATGGATGATGATGATGATATTAATAATAAAACATTTTCTGCTATTCTAAATCAATAAATTCATTAAGGTACAGCAAGCTTCTGATATTTTATTTTTAAATTTGTCAAGGAGACAATACATTTCATTTTGATGAATATTTTATTATAATTTTTAAAGGGGGAGTTGAGACATGCCCTTCGGTTAACTTAATGAGTAAACAGAGAAAGATATTCTAATTTTATTATAACAATATCATCAGTGACGTATTCAGGAGAGACCCAGGGGGACAGGCAGTCCTCATCCCCCTATCAAAAACAAAAATTTTAAAAATAAGGCAAAAAAAAGGTAGGTAATTTAAGAAAAAAAAGTTTTTCTATTTATATATTTTTTTTATATATTAACTTCAGGAAAATTATTTTATTCATAATTGAAAAAGATCATAGAAATGAGAACTCAACTAAAGGTAGGAGCACACATCACGCATCGAGCTCTAGCTGAGTTAATGCTCGCCACTCTAGACACCTCACTTGTGATTAATTTGTAACAAAAATATTATAGAAAAAAAAATACAATGTACCGGTATTGTATAAATTTTTTTTATTAAATAAAATTAGATGAATTAATCAATTGTATGTTTTTTAAATTTATTTAACATAGGAGAATAAATTGAGCAACTGTAAAATATTTCGTCTGGTGATATTGGTCCAAATACTTTCGAATTTTTTCAGGTGTTGTGAAGCCAAAAAGGGAGAGAGAGAGAGAGAGATACAAAATTTAAAAAAACCAAAATTATATTTTAAAATAGATTCGAAAAGCAAAATTTGATATCTGGCTAGATAAAAAAACACATGCAAAGATTCTCACAGAAAAGTGTAAATCTAGCGTCTGGAATCTTTGCATGTATATGACTATGGGGATTACAGTCTGAAAAAATCTTATATAAGGCCATCCCCACTCCCTGGGGAGGATTCTCTCTCTCGATCTCATTAGTCGGACGATCATTTAATCATTTTTACAATAAAGAAACTTAAAAATCTTCACATCTATTATTTAAAACCCTGACGACTCCTTGGAAGCAAGCAACCCGCAACACTGGTGGCAGCGAATCAAAATTAGTAATTTCTAAAAAAAAAAAAAAAATTAAAAAAAAGGGAGAAAAAAAATTGAAATCTTGTTCCTGACGCTCAACACACCAGAGTTCGGAACGAACTCTTACTCATAGGGGAGAGTGTTGTTGTGAAGCCAAAAAGGGAGAGAGATACAAAATTTGAAATTAGATTTTAATTTAAAATAAGCTTAGATTCGAAAAGCAAAATTGGGTATCTGGCCAGATCAAAAAACACGTGCAAAGATTCCAGATGTTAGATTTGCACTTTTCTGTGGGAATCTTTACATGTGTTTTTTGATTAGAAAAACAAAATTTGATATCAGGCTAGACCAAAAAACACATGCAAAGATTCCAGACGCTAGATTTGCACTACTCCTGTGGGAATCTTTGCATCTGTTTTATGATTCGAAAAGCAAAACTTGATGATATCAGGCTAGATCAAAAAACACATGCAAAGATTCTAGACGCTAGATTTGCACTTTTCTGTGGGAATTTTAGCATGTGTTTTTTTGATTCGAAAAGCAAAATTTGATATCAGGCTAGATCAAAAAACACATGCAAAGATTCCAGATCCTAGATTTGTATTGTACTTTTCTGTGGGAATCTTTGCATGTGTTTTTTGATTCGAAAAGAAAAATTTGATATCAGGCTAGATTAAAAAAACACATGCAAAGATTCCAAAAGCTACATTTGCACTTTTCTTTGGGAATCTTTGCATGTGTTTTTTGGTCTAGCCAGATATCAAATTTTGCTTTTCGAATCTAAGAATTTGGGTTTTAAAATTTCAAATTTTGTATCTCTCTATCTTTGTCCCTTTTTGGCTTTACTACACAGGATCCACCTTATAATATGTCTGCAGAACCCGCACCTGCACTGCCTCTGTTAAAAATTTAAATTAACTAAGGCTTAGCACAGTAATAGAGGTTTTGCTTCACACTACACCAGGCTCTGACTCGATGATGTGTGTTTTACCTTATATCTAAAATTCTTGTAGGTCTTGATTTTCAACTAACGTCCATCGAGACTGTTCGGATCCTGTCGATATCATGTTTGGGACGAACGAAATTATCAAAACTCAAAAACCTATCGATATTCAACGATTATATCATCACTAGTTCTGAAGTTATTTTAGTTAAAATTGCTTAATTTAATTCTAAAAATGAAATATTTTTTTTTTTTAATAATTTGAATTTTAGATTTGTTAGTTTTAAATTAAAGCGATTTTAAATAGAAGTTGAGTTTGCCAAATTTATATTTTAAAATAATTTATTTAACTATAATTCTTCCTTTAGTTATATTTCGGATAAAAAGTTGAATTTTTTTGTAAAGCCTCTCCTGAAAAGGTTGATCTCTCTACAAATTGTTTATACCAGGTGTCAAATTGGTGACCCGCAGGCCTCATGCGGCTCTCGAGGTAATTCTTTATTGTTCCCAAGGTCATATTAAAATTTGAATTCCATATAAAACATCATCATTCAATTTACTTACTTTTGATTTTATTGATATTGGTACAAATTTTTACCCACTATATTAGATGCACTTTTATCGCAAGTGGCCCGCGTGTCCAAATGAGTTTGAGACCCATGGTTTATACAATGAACAGAGAAGATTTTTTTCAGACACTACGAGGCCGCCAAGAAGCGACGAGGAGAATGGTCGAAACTACTACTTTGTTTCTCACGACGAAATGATGGCAGACATCGCCGCCAACGAATACCTTGAATATGGTGCGGGTTATTTACTAGCGTATTAAAAGATTTTGTACTTGTAGGCTTAATTAAATAAATTGAAAATATATTAGGGGAAGTTAAATATTTTTTTAAACTTGCCTTAATAATTTTCAAACCTTTGATGAAAGAAATTTGAAAATACCATCGAAATATTTGATTTAGAATGTTTTTGAAAAACTGTTTTTGTTCTGAAAGAACAGGGATTCCCAACTCCGTGCCTGCGGGCACCATGGTGTGACTGTTCGCACAGGATTTTTTGTTATTTAGAAAAATCTGGTGTGACTGGTCGCAGCAGATGTTTTTGTGTTGAGATGTATTTAGTTTCCCATAGCACCTTAGTTCCAAACTTGACCACTTTCGTTTTCAATTGTATTTTAAATGTTGACTGCTTGAAATTAAAATAAACTATGGTTATTTTTCAAAATTTTAATCTCATATTTTCATATTTTATACACAATAGAGAATCCTAAATAAATACAAAAATTCTTAAGAATTGGTGTTTAGGCTTTCACAGTACAGAAACAAATAGGGGTTGAAATAAAAATTGTAGAGAAAGAATATTAATCTTCCAAGTAGAACACTGCAAGTTGTTTTAAATAAAACATAGTGCAAAAAAAGTTTTTCAAAAATATAAAATCGAATGTGTGAAAAGTAAATATCAAATCTAATAGAGCTGGGATATTCATAGTGCCTTAAGGTTTTTAATATTTCACATTTTAATATTTAAATTTATGAGATTTACTGGAACAAACTTTTTGACTATTTAAGATAAGTATACAATATTTTTTAAATTCTATATAATTATTTTAAATGGTTCTAAAGCGGCCCGTACATTATTTACGTCAATATATTGCACAATAATTGGCATTGTACAATAATATTGATCGTCTGTAGATTAGATTGAAAGATTGCACAATAGTCAATCAAAGACATTGATTTTTATTGTACAATCTAGTTAATATTTCTTCGTCTGTTGGCAATATTGCGCAATACTAGTTCAGTTCTGTGTTTAAGGTGTTGGAATAAACATCTGCAATGGCTACAAAGGGAAAAGATGTAGAAAGATTACTTATTTCATTCGCTAAACATTCCTTCATCCACCTTAGCTTCTTTTTTAAAGCTGTAACGTTCTATAGCCCCACAACTTGCTGTCTTCTTATTATTCCACATATTGACTGTACAACTATCTCCCGTGAACTAATTTATTTAGTAATAATATTGCACCGTGTGGGTTGCCAAGTAATATTATTGTACAAGAGATTGTTCAATATATTGACGTAAATAATGGTCGTATAGGGGCCTCTTAAGAAGTTTGTTTCAAGTGAATCTCAAAAATCTTTAAAATACGTAAAAATATTGTGCAATAAATGAAGAGTGGAAATCAATAACAGACTAAGTGGCATATTGTTGATTTTGAGCTATTCAATTTTTTGTTGTTTTTGTCAAAATACTTTAAAATTTATGGTTTTTCATATTTGCCCATAATTGTCAAATAAATTAAGTAAATTCAAAAAAAAAATATACCATTATTTATTTTATTCAGCAGTAAAAACTCCGTTCTCCTTTAGAGCCCCTTAAAAAGCCCACCAGCTATAGGTATATTAATATTTCTCACGCCATGAATCTTCCGCTATCTAGGTCGTGATATTTAAATTGGTTTTCCTGGTCTAACTGATTTTTTTTGTTTTTGGCACTTGGCTTGTTATTGATGTCCACTCTTCAAATACAGTATTAAAATGTTAAAAAAAAAAACTAGGTATGAATATAAAAGCTCCATTATATTTGGACAACTTTTTCGGACATATCTTTTTCTCGTTATAACATCACTTTTTTTTTTATTGCACGGTGTATTCGCTGAATACCTTTTTAAATGTTTTTACTTAAACCGGCAAGTTGTTTTAAATAAAATCGTTGAATATTGAAATTTTGTTTGCATCATAATTACGTTCGTTCCAAATGGCCTTCATTTTTTTTTGTACTTTTTTTAAATTATGAATAAAATAATTTTCTTATATTATTTGTGTTATTAATTTATTCAAATATAAAAAATAATATAAATAGAAAATCCAAGATCAGGGAGAGGTGTTTTTGAAATTCAATGGAAAATAGATTATTTAAATTTTTGAGTTTATTTTAAAGGGTAGGTTAGATCTCTCAAAAATTAAACCTCGAGGGAGTTTGAAGTGATTTTTCAATTATTTATATAAAGAATAAATCTTAAGAGGTTTTTAACTAACGTGTTATGTATGTCTCGATTTATTTATTTGAATAAAAATCTACATATTATTAAAATGGGAAGGAGGGGGGGGGGGTGAGTGTAATTTAAAACAAGAATACGCTCTCTAATCCTTATTTTCAGTTGACGACCGGTTTCTCCAAAATAGTATATTTTACCTTCTCTCTTGCACGTATCTATCACATTGCACCCTGTACACAACACGAGACTTATCAAATAGATCCATTTTAGATTAATTATAAAAAACATGCATGTATAGGTTTGTTAAACCTTAATGCAAGATTAATATAATTCATTCTTAATATCTAACCATCCTAAAAGGAAACACCTTTTATTTAAGGTAAGGATCCATGGAAAGTAATGATTTGATTATTTTGATTTTTAGTATATAAAATATTAGTTTTGATTTGTTATGGTAAATTTTTGTTGAAGTTGAAAATAAACATATTGTTGGCTTTTGCTCGTGGAAAAGCCAAATCAAAATGAACAGCAACCCAAGTTATACAACCTGAAAGCTTCCTGTCACAATTTATCATTCTTATACGATTTCTTGATTTTGACTTTGCATTTCCACGAGAGGTCCTGTGTGCTTTCAATAAACTTTTGAACTATTATTTGAAAACCAACTAAAAAAAAATCTTCAAATAAAAAATATAATAATATAATTAAAATTCACTAATGACATTCAAATCCTACTTGAGCTTAAAATTTTACTTAAATGTTTATTATAATTTATGTTATCAACCTTTAGAAACAAGTAATTTCAAATGGTTTTCATTTCTTCAGTTTTCAAGTATGTTGGGCACTATGTCCCAGAAAAGATCCTGGATTCAATCTCTAGGAGGCATATCCATTGATACATGATACATTTAAACCTTTTTTTTTCTTCTTTCCCAACAAATTTAGATTTTTATATTTTAGTCGTGTGTAGGTTTGGAGAGGGGAGAGAGAAAAATGTAGGTTTTCTAGTTCTTTTTATTTATGAGTATACTGGTGGAAATTTAGCCCAGAAGCCATTAGCAAACAAATATAACAATATTAAATAAATTATGAATCATCAACTAATATACTGTATATCATGAAGAGGCAGCCAAACAATAAAAAACAAATTTATCAGTAATATTCTCTGTCGGTGTACAGTACATCAGGAAATGTGGTCAATAAAATTTTTATTCACATATTATGTTGATTTTGTCAATAAAATCAATATAATATGTGAATAAAAATTTTATTGACCACATTTCCTGATGTACTGTACACATCTTATGTTCACATATTATGTGAATGTCAATAAAATCAACATAAAAATTTTATTGACCACATTTCCTGATGAGTGTAATTTCTTATATTATAAGAAATTACACAGATTATAATATCAAGTATACATATATACCGTTCGAAATATCATAAGCATGGGTATATGCTTTATATATACTTTCCAGCCATCTTTTATTATAATCAAAGCCATAGAGTGGGCGGTGCCCCCCCCCCCCCCAAACCATGGCGTCGTTCTAACATTCAAGTATTTATTGTATTAAAAATTTTATTCAATTATAATTCCTTACTGGACGCGTATTACCACTATGGTTCTGATTATAATATACATGTATATAATAAATATAATTCAAATAAATACCAAATAAATCATCATAATATTTAAAGCTTCAAACACCTCTTATGAATTAAGATTGTACTTTTATCATTAAAATTTTCCTCTCGTTTCGTTTTTTATAGGCTCAAAGAGAAATAATTTTGTAGATCATATAATTTTTCAATTAATTTGTATTATTATAATTTATTATTGCAGGCACACATGAAGAAGCAATGTATGGTACAAAATTGGAAACTATCCGAAAAATACACCATGAAGGACGAATGGCAATTTTAGACGTTGAACCTCAAGCCCTAAAAGTTCTTCGCACTGCAGAATTTGCTCCTTACGTTGTTTTTATTGCTGCTCCGGTATTACAGAATTTAGCTGATGTAAGTTCAAAAATAAAATTATTTATTGGAATAATAATTAATTTATATACATGTATAAGCAAAATAAGAAACTACACACACTCTGCTAGGTACATGAAATAAAAGAACAGTGGCTGCAAAATCTTGTTTTTTAAAGACCCCATTAAATTATTAAATCATTCTCCAGTCAGTAAAATATATATTTTATTAAAATTTCCAGTACGATGGGAGTCTGGAACGACTTGCGAAAGAATCCGAGCTCCTTCGACAAGCCTATGGTCACTTTTTTGATTTGACCATCGTGAATAACGACATCGAAGAGACTATCGCCAGTTTGGAGAGAGCCATCGAGAGAGTTCATACTACACCCCAATGGGTTCCAGTTTCTTGGGTCTACTGACCCGCACAGAGGCCATCAATGGCTGCGCTCCCTCTTTAGGAGATCCCAATCTTAACCACATCCCAACCCATATATACTATTATATTAATATATTATATACAGGGTGTCTATAAAAGCCCATCATTTTTGAGATATAGCATAGCAAAGGTGCAATTTTATTTTAATTTAAATAAAAATTTTAACTTTGACACTCTTAATCTCAAAAACTAAAGGTTTTAAAACATGTTATATAAAAAAAAAAAAAAACTTTAATTTCAAGTTCTACTCAAATGACAAATTAGTAAACACTCTGTATATATATATTATATTATTCTGTTCAAAAACAAAGGGTTCCTATTTAAGTTTTCTTAAGAGATTTGTAGCTCTGTATGTATCGTTAGACACAAAGAGCATATTTGACGATTCTGAAAATTTCTTGACTTTTTTTTTTTTTTAATATACCTAATCTTTGACTCACATCAAATAATATTATTTTGATTTCTTTTTCCAAATAAATTGTAGAAAATCAAACCTTAAAATATAGTTCTTTTTTTATTTATTTACGAATATACATTGGATTAAAGTTTGAGGTTCAACAATTTACTTAGAAGCAGGAAAACAAATCTCTATATAATATTTAAAAAATAATTTTTTATACAAGCTTTTTTGAATACATAAAAGAAAATTGGGCATATTGAGACAAAAATTCAAAGTACGGTAAAATCATTAATATCATAGATATTGTTATTATTATTAGGATCATGACATCACATTGTTTATATAACGAAATAAGTTGTAAATTGTGCCACATTTTTAAAATAAAAAAAATGTTTTGGGACACACTGTGGGTAAGGAAGAGACACTGTACGAAAAATTGAATTAATTTTTTTTTTTGGTGAAGTGATAGTATCAGTCAAAATTGAATGATACAAATAAACTTAAGGTTATGTGTTTCAAATTAATTTATTTATCAAATAAACTTAACGCGCGTTTCGACTTTTATGTCATCATCGGAAATACATAACCTTGAGTTTATTTGTATCATTCAATTTTGACTGATCTATCTATCACTTCACTGTGATAATGTTGCAACAAGAGCCTACGGTAGAAAGTTTAAATATTAATTTTTTTTATTTTCGTAAAAATTTGACCGAAAATGATTTCCCAATAATGAATTTTAGCATGAAAATAAATTTTAAATTAAAAAATATATACGACATATTGGGAGGATAAAGTACATTATTTAATCTCCAGTGGCTGATTCGTCTACTCTTTTCACTAGAATCTAACCCAGTAACAACTTACACACATCGTTTTTTAATATTTTTTAAAACTAGTTTCGGCCCGACCTTTTATCAAGGAATAGGCAAAATCATTCTTGCAGTAGAATAGTTAAATGAGGGTTCTGGACTCGCCCTCCTACCACACCCTATTTTCTAAATATGCATTTGATACTATCGTTCTATGATGATACTTTGACTGAAGTAAACAACGATAGAGGGAAATGAGAATGGAAAGCCTTCAACTATGTATGTTTCATAAAAGAGCCTAAAAATGACGAAGCTCAAAAAAAAAAGAATGAAACTAGTTGTAAAAAAATATTAATTAATTATGAATATAAAAAATATAAATTAAATTTATCCTATATATTTGGATCATGTCAAATCAAACTTTTTTTTCTTATTAAATATGAAAAAATTACATATTTAGTTTAGTTGGAGTGGAAAACCCAAAAAAATTGAAGATATATAAATATTAGAATCTGGATAAAACGCAAACTCTCTTCTCGATAGTAATGCCATCTATATTATAGTTTAAATGATCGATCGTGGCGTCATAATAGCTTTAAATAAATTTAAATTTTAAAAAAGTGATATACTTATATTTAGATTTACCAATGTTTATAGTAAAAATCAATCTACATATATTCCTTATTGATTTACATTTACAAAAATTTAATATTATAAACATTTATAAATCTGAATATTAGTATAACTTTTAAAATTTTTATTTATAACAATTCAACTGTGATTGTGTTATTATTGAGAGGTGGTACATTTTAATGATTATATACAGTGCTGCCATAAGAGCCTTAAGGCCTCCACACTCCATTCTTCATCTAAGAGGCAAAATATTAGAAAAAAAAAAGTTTGAAAATAATCAATCTACTTACAAAAATTGTTTTAAAAATAATTCGAAATTATTATTTTTTTGTATTAGAATGTTGATATTTCATATATCTAATGGGGGTGGGTTAGGATTCGATTTTGCTGTATCAGGTACTGGTTGATACAGGTACTCGTTGGTACCTGTTACTTTTGTACATGATACATCTTTATGCCAGAGGCGCTAGCAGCTATCAATCTGATACTTGTATCAATGTGAACCTATCAAAAGAACTCGTTAAACTTGATAAGAACGGATTTTCTTGCAATAAAAATCTGTTTCATGCATTAAAAACTATCCCTACTGTAAAGCGATATACAAATAGTTGAGACTTTTATCAATGCGCAAACGCGACTAACTTGGTTCGAGTGGGAAACAAATACGAGGCCAAAAATTGATACTCCAGTAACTGATACTCAAGTACGCCCTTATCAGTTTTGTGTACCTGATACAAAGTACAGTCGACTCTCAATAATTCGAAGTCTTCAGCTATAAACTTCAGTAAATTGAAAAACTTCTGTGTACGCTCGGTAACTTGAAATCCTTTTCGTCTGAATAGCCCACTTTCCCTCATTATAATTCGAATTTTTCTAGCAATGTTTACTCTTTTTTCGCGTAATGTTTACCTCGTTTGATTCCAGCTTAACTTCCCAATTCTCTTTAATTTGTCACGAGGAGTGCAAGACAGAAGTACGACTCCGTGGAAAGTGGTCCGAAAAAAAGATATCTCCAAAACTTTCAATATTCCACCATCAACGCTGTTTACAATTCTGAAGAAAAAAGGAAGAAATTTTACAAAGCCATTTTTGCACGGAAATTGCAAGCGGGGACCAGAGACGGTGAATTCCCTATTCTCGAGGGTTTGTTAATCAATGGCTCCCACAATGTAGAGGGCAAAACTCATCTGTTGGAGGAGCTTTCCTCAAAGTGAAAACAAAAGACTTTGCGTCGACATTGGATATAATAAAAACTCTTAATAAATAAATAATTTTTTCTTTCCTCTTTATAATTCAAACTTCTTGATAATTCAAAAACTCGATAATTCAAATTTTTCTTGAAGTTCTTTGGATTTCGAATTTTCGAGAGTCGACTGTATCAGATTGATACAACCTTAATATCACTGGCATAACTACATTGATTGACGCTCCCCGCAGGTACAAGAATGTCGCCCCCCCCTCCCCAAAAAAAAACAAAAAAAAATATTTGTCAATATTGAATTCCAAAAAATTTAAAAACATTTTGATTATTTAAAAAAAAAATATTTAACAAATAAATTTTTTTTATTCAAATTTTATCATCTTCTTTCTTCGCCTATTATTTTTCCAGCGGTTCGGGGTCCGCGGTCCTTACTCTACCCCTCCACTCCATCCTATCCAATGCTGTTGTCTCGGACAGGCCAAACTCGGTTATTTTATTCAAATATTATATATAATTTTATTGATTCAATAATAACACAACTCTTCTTACAGCTAAAATGCCGCCCCCAAATTCTGGCGCCCCTGAGCGAATGTCCTCCACGCCTGACGGCCAGCCACTTATTATATTTTGTCTGTGTCTATCACTTCGATTATTTATAGAACAGTTTTATTAAGATATCTTAATGAAATATTCTTCAGTGTAAAATGATAATATGTTTACTACATTTTATTTTTTAAATTCCTTTATATATTTTTTATGCGCCCGTGTTGCGGTCCCCTTGACCATTGCGGGGTCAGCGGGGGTGTTATTTACGCTATTATCTAATATCTATTTGGTTCTGTTTCACAAATTTTTTTTATCGGTTTCTAAATTTGCCCGCGGCCGGTATGTTCAACAATTTCTTTAAAAATTAAAATACTAGTATGACGATGTGATATATGGGCAGCCAAAGCCGAAAAATAAAATAAAAGTATATATTGTCTACGTTTCGAGTGCCGATCGCACTCTTTATCAGCACCGACGATCAGTCAAACAATTTTATTATAATAGATTATATTTTACACAAGAGTTAACAAAATTAAAATAGTTAAGATTCATACAAAAATTGATGTCAAATTGTCAGGTTAGTTGACATGTCGGTCTAGCATCGTTTTAACCAATTTATATTCTCTTTGCTGTTTGGGGGAAGATTAAATTTGACTTGTATTTGTGTGTGTATTTGTATTTAAACTAATTTTATAATTAGAGAGGATAATCTTATTTATTTTTATATTTGAATATTACTTTTTTTTTCATTCTTTTGTTCCTCTCCCCCTCCCCTTCTTTTTTTTCCTTAGATTTTATATTAAATTATTAAAATAAATATTTACAATTAAGTTTTAATTATATTATGCACTTTGAGGAGGAGGGGGGGGGGAATAAAAGAATGAAAAAAAAAACATCTAATATTAATATTCAAATATTAAAATAAATAAGATTATCCTCTCTAATTATAAAATTAGTTTAAATATACACACACAAATTTAAGTCAAATTTGATCTCCCTCCAAACAGCAAAATTGGTTAAAACGTTGCTACATCGACATGTCAACTAACCTGACTATTTGACAATTTTCGTATGTTTCAAAATCTTAACTATTTTAATTTTTTTAACTCTTGTGTAAAATATAATCTATTATGATAAAATTGTTTGACTGATCGTAGGTCCTGATGAAGAGTGAGATAGCCAATCGAAACGTCGACTAAATATAGACTTTTATTTTATTTTTTTCCGCCATAGCTGCTCATATACCAGATCCTCATATTATAATATCCAGTCATCAATAAACAACAACTAATTATAATGCTAGTTTTACTCCAAAATTATTTAGTATGTATTGGATGAGTTATGTAAAGCAAGAAAGAAATAAAATATTAAAAAATTAAATGAATTATTTCCTTGTTCATACCTATTCTCAATATAACCATAAGTGGATCTGTTCCCACTGAAAACAAGAGTGTTTAAAAGTTGAGATAGCAAGATATGATAGCAAGATATCCAGAAATATAAATAAAATTGTAGAATTTACATGGCGGACAAGAATTAAGTCAGTAATGCTGAGGATAATTTTTCAAAATCGACACAAAATGGGCGGCCCCGTTCAAGTCGTGTTACACCTTCGAGAGAAGGAACAAGACCTGACGCTTGACTCAGAGAGAAGATAACACATTGAAGGTGGAATCACACTGGGGCCTGACTTGACTTGAATTGAGTCCGGTAGCGAACCCAACCTAGGTATTCCTATGGGGGTGCACACCATGCTGCCGAAACGGAGTTGTCCATAGGAAAGGTTGGGTTTGCTACCGGACTCAACTCAAGTCAAGACAGGTCCTGATGTGAATCCACCTTGATCCTTATGTCCCCGGAGTAACCAATAGATGACTTCTCCAATAACAATCCCTCACCAGTCTTACTTAGTACCAACATTTAGAAGTTATTGTTAGGCATTGTCTCATAGAGTTACTGTGGTTTTAATGATGCTGCTTTTTCTATTTCCAAAACAATGTAAACAACAGAATTTCGTGATGACAATACATAGTTTTTTAATGAAAAAAATAAGGTTGACCTGAAAAGTAAGATCCGGGCTCTGCTCCGTCCGATATTTTTCCCCATTAAAAAAAATAATGTTTTATCAACACACGAAATTCTGTTTTCCATTGTTATGAACATAACAAAAGTAGCGCCACTAAAATTACTGTAACTCAATGACACATTATCGGGATCTCATTAAATTTTGACATATAACTTCTAAAGATTAGTACTAACTGAAAATGGAGTGAATTTGTTATTGGAGGAGTCATATATTAGTTAGTGCCGAGACTTATTGATCGATGTGTTAGAAAGGAAAATTGCCGGTAAGTCGTGGTCGCCATCCACGTATTCAAAAGAGGGAATCTCTAAGTGAATCATCAACCTGACTACGTTGGAGATTTTTCTTTGGGAATAAGTTAAAAATGTTCCAGCAATTAAAGACAACAATGCATAACAAAAAAATATTTTAATAATGAATGAATGACCCCACACTTAGGCCACATAGAAGATAATGGATTCCATGATTAATGTGCTTTGAATTTAAATAAAAATATCTCACAATTTCTCAAAAAAGAATTTTTTTTTATAATTTAGGCCCTTTATAAATCAAATATTTTTTCTTGCAACAGTTTTAATTGTAACACCTATTGGGAAGTTATTTAAAAGTTTAATTAATTTATCAGTTACGTTAATTGCCTAACCATTTAGCCAATAATATATTAACTCTATTTCAAATCTCTGATAGAAAATATGGATTATTTATCTAGTATAGTAATACACTAGTACAATATTTTCAAATAAGTGAGAATTTAAAGAAATATACAGAGGTACAAGACTGATTAAGATGACACAAGGAAATACCTTTTTGAATTGAATATCTAAACATCAACACCAGACCCGACGTAAATCATATCCAAATCTATCAAAAACACACTTTGTATAAATTATTTGTTTATTTATTAATTCAGTATTTAAATGGAAAATTTTATACTTATAATTTTATTGAATTTATATAAGAACTTATAGAAAACTAAACAAAATTTATATTATCCAAATATATTGTAATTAATTAGCTTATTAAATTAGAGCATGTGAGTCAAAAAATAACTTCATATAACATTAACCGAAAATAAATATATATCCGGACGCCCAAGTTTATTAAAGGAGTCCCTCTGATAAATCAAATTTTAATTGATGACCCATCATATGAATGTATACGGTCTTTTTTATTTACTCTTTCTACAGTCACTGGGTGTCCTGACAAATGTCTCAAGGCGGCTCTGAATATGTACCTGGTATATATTTGTATTTATGATTTTCTTTTAAATTTGAACAATGAATTTTTTTTTTCAATTTTTAAAGTGTGTCTTATTGCTTGGAGTTTCACATGTCTCAATATATGGAATAAGTCGTTTTTTGGAATGGCTGTGTTCAAGTAGGTCTTGGTGCTATAATATTTGTATAAATATCTTAGATATTAATTTTATTATATAAATACGAGTATATTATTTAATAGAAAAAAATAGCTAAAGGACTTTGAATAGAAAACCAAATAAACACCAAAATATTTTTACTCTGAGAAATTAAAAAAGACTCAAAAATTAGAGCATTTTAATTTTTAAATTTTCCAGTTTATTTAGATGTCTCTATTCAAGGTGATGTTTTACGAATTTTTTCTCTTATTATATTGTATATGAAAATGTATGTATTTTACAATTAATTTGAGTAATTGCCTATTTTATTAATTGGACAATTTTCTGCTGAATTGATCAAATCGGCAAAGTATAAGATACGAAAGTTGTTTTAATATATATTTTAATTAAAGAACTAAAGGAACGCAAGAGGAGATGTCGATTTGATGTATTAGATTGAAGTATTAGATATTTATTATATTAATTGGATATACGGGTTGCCAACTTAAACAATTACACAAAAAGTTGTCTATTTGGTGAAATAGGCAATTATGCTAATTAGATTTAACTTATATATATATATCTATATTGTATATATATATAGGTTATATATACAATAAGTATATTAACTGTTATACTCAGAGGTAAAAAAAGCTTCTTTTGGGTTAATCTTTATAATTTAATTATATATATAGATATACTTAATTTCTTCTATCTTTGGCTTATTCCACTCTTTCAGGGTCAGTATAGTTAATACAAAAAAAAGAACAAATCGTCTTTACCCTTGATGGGTGAGGGGAGAGAAGACAGCTAGTCCTTAAGTGATTACACATTAATTATACGCCCTACACAAAAACACATGGTAGCAAATTTATTAATCATTTTAATTAATTAAATTTTCTATCTTTTATTTTTTATGTAGTATGTATAAATGCTAGTAAGATCAACCCAAAAACATGAGTTTATATATTTTGAGTGTAACAAATAGTGTGTCATAAATTCGTTCGTGTTTGTGTGCTTGATTGACCGTTCAAATTACTAGCTCATTAATATTCCCAGTGTCTTCAAAGTGTTCCACTATCTAAGTGTGGTCTTTTATTTTAATTTAATGATTAAAACTAGCTAGGGCTATGATTTTTTTTAAATAATAAGAATACTTAGTAAAAAAATTAGATTTTCGGTTTATCTGTGGTGTATTTGTAAAAATTACAACGTTTCGGCCACTCATTCTGTGGCCTTCTTCAGGTACAATTCAGCTAAGATTACAAAGGTTGTTACATCTGTGACAATCTCATTTGAACTAGAGAGAAAACAAGATGGCTGCCGCTTCTCGACCTGCACACCATCAACACATGAGCGATCGCAGCCTACATACAATAACAACCTTTGTAATCTTAGCTGAATTGTACCTGTAGAACCTCACAGAATGAGTGGCCGAAATATTGTAATTTTTACAAATAAACCACAGTTAAACAGAAAATCTAATTCTTTTACTAATGATAACAACTGTGAAAGCCTAAACTCCAAAATTCGATTAATAAGAATAGTTAATCAAAATTATCAAAAACAATAAAATAATAATAAATATAAATGAGTTTAAATCTTTTTTTCTGTATTTCATAGTAGGACCATACATACAAATATTGAAAGTGTATTGGTGTCCTAGTCTTTTGTGTTGTTCAATTACCAGCGAGGAAACACGAACTAATTTATATATATATATACAATCCAGTTATTTTCTAATTTATATAGATCATTAGGTGCATAAATATGTTTATGTTTACTTCTTTTGAAGTAAAAGAATTTATAATAATGTTAGCCATGCAGTCCGTGATAGGTTAAGAAATAAGATTATCTGTTCAAAACAACCTTCCGCTCTAGATTCGATATTGTGTGAGGCAACAGGGCGTCAAAAAACAAAAGGGCATCAAAAAAATAAACGCTGGTCTGATTACGACATTTTCAATTACACTTAGCATATACAGTACCTTCAGGACAAAAAATAGACGCATTGTTGGCATGCGAATAAAATTCCATAAAAACATGTAAATACAGTAATTTACATGAATATAGTCTTTCCACTGTAGAAGAAAGGCGAAAAACAAAATATCGCAAATTACAGGGGTTTATCTTTTCTAGATACTGTATCGAAACTGTTTACGGGGCTTCTTCTGAACTGCCTTTACCACTGGGTGGAAGTCAATGAAAAACTAAATGAATACCAAGTTGGATTCAGGAAGGGATACTCGACTGTTGATAATATATTTGCCCTGTCAAACATAATCAAACTCAGGATCTAAGAAACTATACACCTTTTTTGTTAATTTTTCGGCGGCCTTCTATACTATTGTAAAAAATGCATTGTTTTACAAACTTTGCAATAGAAGAATATCAACAAGGATGTTAAAATGCTTCAAGGAACTTAACCGAGACACTGAGGCGAGTGTATTGTGTGGTGGAGAGGTATCGGTCAGCTTTGAAACAACCATGGGGCTGCGCCAGGGATATCTTCTCTCGCCTCTCCTCTTCTCTTTGTTCGTTGATGATCTGCACGATACTTTGGGAAGTTGGATGCGGCGTAGGAGGAGAGAACATTCGAGTCCTAATGTATGCGGATGACATAGTGTTGCTGGCTGAGTCCGGGGAGTGCCTTCAAAAATGATCCATAATCTAGAGAACTACTGCGGACTCTGGAGCCTTAGGATTAACCTGGAGAAATATAAAATTATGGTGTTCAGAGATGGTGGAAGACTAAGCGAAAAAGAAAAATGGACTATAAGTCCATATAATCCATATCTTCTTCTTTTCTCGACTGATTATTCCCGCGGTGCGGAGTCGGCGGAGGGGTGAGGGTTTTTACGACCGGGAAGGAATAGAACAGGCCGGCCGGTCTCACGGTCTGACGCCTGTTGAAAATATAGAAGGAAAGAGACTGACATGCAAAGCACAGAAGTACTGCCAGTCCCAGCTAGGGCAGCTCGTGGTCGCCATCCACGTACCCATGTGGGCCCCTGAGCAAGCATATAATCCATATAATTCCATTATAAATTCAAGTCAAAGTGTCGAAATTATTTAACATTAACACTTTATACGCATTTCGACACAAGGGTCATCATTAGAAGTGAGTTACATACTGAATTCAGTATGTAACTCACTTCTGATGATGACCCTTCGGCACTTGTGTGCGTATAAAGTGTTATTGTTAAATAAATAAATTATTTAAACAAAAAACCTTGTGTTATCATAGGTGGATTTCATTCTCCTATTAAAGCATAATGTTTCAACTAGAGCCAACGGTTACCAGTTTAAAATTAATTTTAATAAATCATTATTTTATTTATTAAAACTCCAGCGTTCGGGGAAAAAAATGAGGGTCCAGGGGCAAAGTCTCCTGGTTAGACGCAAGGCCCACAGGTGGTAAAAATGCACAAAAAAGAAAGAGAGCAACTTATACCAAATTGCACAAATGCAGATTTAAATCTTTTTTTTTCTTGCCGTGCCTAAAAATCGTTGCCGTTTACACGTTTTAACACTAAGAGTGTTTGGTAAACTGGCACTTAAAACTGTCTACCTTGCAAGTAACAAACGAACAAATTTATGCACCCAATGATATATACAGAATCTATATAAGTGTGTATAGATAAATAAATAGACAATGAGAGAGAGAAAGAAATATGGTGATTGATTGTTCTTTTGAGAAAGAAATATACTAGAATATCAATTGTAGAATGTAGATTAATTTAAAAGAACCAAAAAAAAAAAAAAAAACAAACATTGATTATTTAATATTTTGTGAATGGCTGTAAAGACCTAATTTATTCATTAAGTCCGCAAGTGATGATGCGGAAGAATTCAGCGGACCAAAATAAAATGCAGCCGCGAACCCATCTTGTACACCAAACAATGCTTTTTTTTTAATTATAACTAGTGATAGACCAATTTTTATAGTGCAAATAAGTGCTTTTCAGAGAGACATGATTTTAAGGCTTTGAATCAAAGATGCAACCTGTGACGTATGATTGAATGAATCTAGTATGAGAATTTGTCAAAAAAAAAAAAAAAAAAAAAAATGGAGCATTGAGACCCGAGGCGTATTTTCAACCACTAACTATATATTTGCTTCCTCCTATATTTAATAGTGTCTTAAAATCTTAAAAATTAAATTTAGATCAATTTGGTTTAACCTAAAATCATCACCTTAAAATAGTAATATTTTATAGAAAAGTAAACACAATCAAAATTTGATACTTTTTTCTATATATAAATATATATACATTTTTTTTTTTAATTATCAAAATATAAAACAAACTACCACATATAAAAATATTAAAAACTATTCATGATATGAATAACATTTTATTATATTATTTTGTCAATTGTTTTGAAAAATAATAAGAAAATAATAAATTTGTTTGCATTAAGCAAAATGTCTCCATTAAACAAAATGATTTATTTATAATTATTTTATTATATATTTTTTTCTTTGTATTCTTTTAAAATTTGTTTAAGGTCTTTTTCAGCATCTGAGGCCATTTAGACCACGTTCCTATTTATTTCAATTGATTGGTATGCAATTCAACTGAAATAAATTTTTTCGCTTGGGGCGGGATGCGAACCCTCGACTTTGACACCAGAAGCTTTTGCTCTACCTCTGAGTCCTCTGGATGCCCTTCGCCGAGCAATTGCATTTAATTTTAAAGTTTTAAATTTCCCACTATGACTCCGCTCCTCTCTGACTTTGGCCAATTAGCGAGAGGGTGTTCACAACATGACATTTACGTTAGCTCTGAATAGATAGGTATTCGCAGCCGCCATTTTGAGTCCAAATGACATCAGGAACACGTATAGCAACACGTCAGAATCGCTGACTTATATTCTGTTTCTCTCAATTATTAAAAAAAAAAAAAAATTCATTATGTAGCGTTATAAAAAATTTTTTTAAAGTTGCCAGATTGTAAAGAGCTCTTTCAAACGAACAAATTCAGACATCATACAATAAATTATAAGTAAGCATGAGATTAAGTTCGTAAATAATTATTTTATATATTTTTAATATTATTATTTTATTTATTATTTATTATTATATATTATTTTATATTATATTTTTTACGCTGAAAACACTATAAATGATAATATATTTTTTATATTCTGCAATATTTTTTTTTTTTTTTTTAATTAGCGAGTTATTTAAAAAATAAAAAATTTTCTTCAGTCAATAAAAAAATTTATTTACAGTAACTTTCAATTTTTCAGATAATACCTCCATTCCTTCATCCGAGTCATTATTTTTTTATTCCTAAAAATCGTATCATAAAACAAATATTTTATTAATTATTATATTAAATACATACACAAACAAGGACAAGTGTAAGTTAAAAAAAAATACATACTTTATATGATTTAATTAATAAGCTTATATATTAATATTTTTCTCAGAAGTTAGTAATAATTACCTTTAGTTTAAAGAATTTTTAAATATAATCCTAATATCAAGGAAGGTTGACCTGGCAGCCAAATTTTTTTCTTTAAATATTTTATTGGGCCAACGTTTCTGTCTCGAAAGAGTCCATCTGATGCTCATCAGACAAAGGCGGATACAAGGGCCCGGTTGAATAGAAGGAAGGGACAGACATGTAAAAAACAGGACTGCCAGTCCCAGCTAGGGCAGCTCGTGGTCGCCATCCACGTACCCACAGGTTGTGGGCCCCTGAGCAAATTTAGATCCCGTTACTATTTATTTCTATTGATTGCTAGCCAATTCAATTGAAATAAATCTTTTTCGCTTAGGCCAGGAAGCGAACCTCTAATCTCTAACACAAGAGACGAGATTCCTTATTGAATTTAAATTTACTCAATATTCAAGAGAGGTAAGGTATTGTAAGAAAAAAAAAAGAAAAAATTGTTAAAAAAAAGGATAAAATTATTTTAATTTTTGCGCCATAAATTTCATTTCTCATTGTGTTGAATGAAAGCGAAGCAGTAGCTTGTGAGGCAAATTTTCGCTTGTGGGGTTCTTTAATTAATTCAAAGAATGGCCCGACAATAATATATTTTAATGCAATGATTGGAAGTATAAATTTGTTTTTTAGATTGTTTTTTTAAGTTCAGGTTGTAAAGAAAAATGGGTTCGTTTTTTGATTCTGCGCAGAACTATTAATCAATAATAAGCAAGAGGGAGACGAATTCAGATGATGTTGTAATTTTGTTTTACCAACTCTATATCAAATGCCGTGTTACTCAATTTTACAATGATGTACTTTAGTTAACCTCTTTATAAAATAATTAAACAAAAAATGAGTATTAAAGGGGATGGCACCAGTTTAGGATATTCATATCATCTTCCATCTGGAGGCTTATGCTTGAAAATACGCAATGTCCTTGCCCAATTTAGCGATTTATTTAGTGAATTTAATAGATATATTGCTCCAGCATATCACCACGATCGATGTGAAAGGTATATATATATATTTCAATTCATATATCAAATAACAATACACAATTTTCTATGTGTAAATAAATAATTTTTTTTTGTGTCTGATTTGGATTTATTTGTATAACATTCAAATCTCAGAGCCAAATTAATCAGCAATTTCAAAATAAATTTTTTATTTTCAGATCAGTACAAATGCGTCTTTACACAATGCATAAAAGAGAATTTGTTATGGTGTTTTTAGCATTTTTTGCATTATTTGGATTAGGAATTTTTATTGGTTTAGCAGGTAAATCTCTTTTTTATTATTGTTTCATCAAATTTAATTTATTAACTTCCAGAAATATTTTTGAGTCTGGATTAAAATTGAAACTTTTTAAATAATATTTATTTTTATTATTATGGGAATTTTTAATTATAGACCACATTTTGTATTAATTATTTATTAAAAATATAAATAATTATATTTCTCGAGTGTGGAAGTGGCTGTGATTAATATCTTAAATGAATGGCAGGAGGTAGCAGCCAGGAAGGAGCGTCTCCAAAACAATAAAACTCCCAGATATTCGCGACGTTTCTCGACGTCATTTCTTTCTCACATATCTAAGCCTTCGATTGCATATTAGCAAAATTAATATTTTAATGTCATTAACAAGTCCAAAGCTTAAATATATTTATACAAATTTACATATGACAACTCCTGATGATGGTCAAATAAATTTAGACCGAAACGTCGCGAATATCTGGGAATTTTATTGTTTTGGAGACGCTCCTTCCTGGCTGCTACCTCCTGCTATTCTTTTAAAATATAAATAATGCTTATTCTGAAGTCGAAACGTTGTACAGTATCAAGAGCGGAACCAGAGGAGTTTTACGGGGGGGGGGGGGGAATAAAATTTAATTGCCAAAAAAAATATTTTTCTAAAATCTTGGGGGGGGGGGGGAGAATTACCCCAAAATATATACTAAATATAATATAAATACTTATATTTTTCACATTTCATTTATATATTATATATATATATATATATATATATATATATATATATATATATATATATAAGTGACAATTTAATTATATTAAATAAAATTATCTGCTTATTTTTACAATAAAATTATCTTGTTTAGGGCCTCCAATAACAATTGAAGAAGAACAAAAGTTATCGAACATTTTTCCAAAAATGAATAATACTCAATATGCAACGGGTCCGTTTATTTTGAAAACACCTCTAGTCTCCACATATAGCCAACAGCTTTGGATCATAGCTAAAGTTACCACAGAAAATAAAGATGGTTTGTATTAAAATTCAAAAAATTATATATCTATCAATATTTATATTTTATCATATGCACTTCTTCAAAATTTATTTTAATTAATTTTTATAATCTTAATATTTAGTTTGGCTAAAATTTAAAAATTGTATACATTTAATAATACTTTGATATATGTGGAGGAGGGAGGGGGGAAGAAGAACACCTTTCACATTTTCTTAGCCTAAATACTATATTATATTATAGTTTTATATTTGTATAATTAAGTATTGTAATTGTAAAATATTCTGATATTTTTTATTAATTTTCCTACAGATGAAGTTTTTGATAAAACCTTCCATGTTGGAGTAGCTATTGACGGAGTTGAAAGGGATAATAAAATTATTTCCATCTTGGAAAATGATATGGAACATAACAGGTAAGTTTATAATTAAATTAAATTTAAGGATTTTTTTAAATCTTTCTCCTCCAAAGTTGTTTATTGTTGACAAATATAGGCTACATGTATTGCTCTAATGAAAGCATAAACGTAAAAAGGTCATTACGGTTGTGGGGGCGAAATCTTTCACATCACCATCCCCTTGACTCACGCAAAGCTTTTTAATTGACCCCCAATTGCTACTCACAGAAACTATTATTTCATATTACTATATTTACCTCCATTAATTTAAAGATGTTTATTTTAGGACTCGTCATTTACGTTGTGAAAAATCATTATGTGAAGAATTTATAGTATTGCATTTAGGATTTCTTGATTATTCAAGATATATTTTGACGATTTATTTTTATGGGCTCGAAGGATTCAATCAACGCTATATAATTCAGAATATTACATTCTATGTAAGTATTATTTTACTTAAATAAAAATTTATTAACTAACTCCAAGCTCGTCTTAGTTTTGCCATATAAATATTTAAAAAAACTCCAAGGATTAAACAATCTTTTTTATAGAAATTTAAATATTATTCTAGAAGGTGAAATTTGTTTTTTTTTTTTTTTTTTAAAGAGGAATATCCTCAATGACACTCAAAAAATTTTGTCCAATAGCTGGAATAGAGCCAGGCCCGTAGCGAGTATTTTTTTCGGGGGGGGGGGGGGGGCTTAAAAATTTTGGAAAATTGGAGGAAGGGGTTATAGGAAAAGGTTTTACAATTATAATACTTAATTATACAAATATAAAACTATAATATTTATGCCAACAAGATGTGGAAGGTGTTCTTTTTCCCCGTCCCTCCTCCACATACATCAGAGAATTATTAAATCTATAAAATTACGAACAAAATTTTTAAATTTTAGCCAAACTAAATATTATGATTATAAAAATTAATTAAAGTAAAATTCAATCTCAAATTTTTATTACCAATAGGTTTCATTAGAAAAGATAATAAAAAGGTAGGTATGTGGCACGTATAAGGCCATCCAGGGGGGGGGAGGGGGAGGAGTGGGGGACAAACAACTTCCACCTAATCATTTATTTTACTTCTATCGAAAATTCAAATAATTAATAAAATTATACCCTCCAGATTCCCAAGTTAAAGGTTTTACAATAAGGGTGAGTTAGCCCTATTCTCAACCCCCGGTACGTCGGAGGACCTAGGAATTTTTGTTCAGGATTGACTCCCTTATCCAAGAAGGTCCCGATTAATGGTGCCGGACACTCACCATTCACCCACCCCTGTTAGCCGTACCGCGATTCTCCCAACAACGCGGCACGTTACCGGTTAACGGATAATTACTGTAATCAGATAGTTTCCTGTGGACGGATACCTTCAGTATTTTTATGTAAAAACGGACAATTTTCAAGAAGAAAATGAATTTAAGGTCGAAAAATATTTTTTTTAAATAAATAGTCCAGTAACAATTATATTATAATACTTTTTTTTTTTTTTTTATTTGGGCCTAAGCCATTTAGCCAGTTACAAAACTTAGAAAATTCTATAATAATAAATAGATACAATATTAAATTTCACACATACATATAAAATTGTTCACAGTTTTAAACCAGTTGATATCAAAAATTCACTAAAAAGGTTTAACAATCCTCTCTCACTTTCTAACAATACTAGTAGACTTTTAAAATTTATTGGTAAAACATTCATATCACTCAATAATAAGTATTATAATACTTAAACTATTTTTTTTTTTGTTTTTTTTTGTTTTTTAATTACAATTTTTTTTATGTTTCAGTTCAAATGTTATAACCCAGCATTTTCACAGATCGAAATTTGGTTTCGATTTATTTTTTTATTAGGAACATTTATCGTTACGGTAAGAACAAGTTTTCCTTTGTAGCGGATCTTGCTGGATCGAGGATTATGCATTTGTAGACAGTGGCAGTCCCAGGATTTTGTCAAGGGGGGGCCCAAATTTTTTTTATTTTTCATTTAAGCTCTTTTTCGGCAGTGAAGGTCATTTAGACGCCGTCTCTATTTATTTCACCTGGCCAATGGCCCAAAATTTATGATGTAGGGAAGGCGGGGTGTTAGTGACAGTAGTGGGTAATAAGGGTGATATTTATTTAATTCCGAATTTAAATTAACATTAATAAAGAACTGTATTCGTTTAAGTTATATAATATGCTAGTCCGAAAACAAAACGGTACAATTTTGAAGACTCGAATCAGAAAATATTTCGCATATCATTGTTCTAAGATAATTTAAGAAGGATTTAGAACATAAATGAGCAATAATTGTATTGTTTAATTTGAATAATTCCAAAATGACTCGCTTAGAGATCATCTTCAAAAAAAAGTCTTAAAACACACCTTTTAAAGGAATCCCTATACAGTGTTTGAGAAATATTTGAGCCAAAAAAAGGATATATATCGTTGACTTACAAGAAAACATGAGCAATTCAAAAATTGATCAATTGTAAAAAAAGTAAATGATTTCTGAAATTTAATCAAAATCGTTAAAGCGAATTTTGAGAAAATCGAAAAAAACTGAAAAAGTACATCAGTAAAGTACTAGTACTTTTTGACTGATTTTGATTAAAAGCTTATTTTCATGCCCTAGGAAGGTGCCTAACTTAAATATAAAATTTCAATCTCCTAGCTCAATTCCTTCGTGCTTTAAATTGAACACGCACAAACAGACAGACAGATCATGTCACGAAAACCATTTTTTTTTTTTTATTCAGGGGACCTCAAAACGTGTATATCCATCAAAATCGCGACATCGAATTTTCGACATGAATTCAATACTTTCTCTTTGTATTAACATATATAGAGGTAAGAGAAAGTAAAAGGATAAATAAGCCTCGTATTCTCTAATTTATTACAAATATTCCGGTCTGTTTACATATCATAATTTTCTCAGCTTTCCGAGAAAATATAAAATTAGTTTTGGGACTAGTATTTTCTCAGAACCCCCTTCCCTCCCCCCCGAGAGAGAAAGGCGCCACTCCTGCCTCCCCCTCCCCCCCGCCCCTTCCCGGGGGCTTATGCTTGAAGGAGACATAAAAGTGCTAGGAGAGGGGGTAATAGCAGAGGAGGGGAGGACGCTATGTCTTCCCTCGCTTTGCCCTGCTTCTCCCCTATTTCCCCCTACCTTCTCTGCCTTATGATAATTCCCTTAAAAAAAAGGAATTAAAAAAATACAACATTAACAATCCAAAATGATTTAATTCAGAATTTTTGAAATATTTTATTAAATATTTGGTGGATTTGATCTTTTTGGTTCAACAATTAATCAAATTAATTTATTTTTAAAGATGGCCAAATGATGATCATGACTTTTTAAAATGAGATTAATAATTATAAATTACCTTATATGAAAGGGACATTCACTTCAGAAGAGACGTTTTGATATTTGGAACTATTTCACAACAAAAGATTCAACTCACTATTAAAATTTCACTATTTTCAAAGAAAACAAACGAAGGAAATTTTATTAACACAACACAATGCGAACATGCTCTAATTACTCACTAACAAACACTGAATAGACGGCAAGGTCAAGATGGTTACATGCGTTCGCCACCAGAGCACTCTAGTGTCCTTTATTGTTTAGCTGCTTAAAAAATTTCAAATCTGGAGTGAGAGCAGCACATTAAACAACTTTCCAATTAATTTTTGAAAAAACTGGCACTAGGTCGAAATGATCTTAGAGACAGAAAAAGAGAATTTTATATTTCGTATTTATTTTTAGTTTAAATAGTTTTTCATTTCTAATATAATTATTTTAAAGAAATTTAAAAAAAATCTGGTGTGACAGGTGTTCTATGCTTGTCACACCAGATTTTTTTTATGTCGAGATATATTTAGTTTCCGACAGTACGGTACATTTGAATTCAAGATGTAAAATTTATAAACAATTTAAATATTTTGTTACCATGGCAACCATTTCTCCCATCTTACCTATGGAGAACAAGAGCAAAGTGGTCTTCATAAGATTTCAATGGCAAAATGAGAATATACATTTTAAAGAGAATCTAAAAAATAACTGATTTTTTACTTTCTCTTACCTATGTATATATGTAATATATATGTATATATATATATATATATATATATATATATATATATATAGAGAGAGAGAGGGAGAGAGAAAGTATTGGATTCATGTCAAAAATTCGATGTCGAGATTTTGATGGATCTTCACGTTTTGAGGTCCCCTGAATCCAAAAAAGTGGTTTTCGCGACATGGTCTGTTTGTGTCTGTCTGTGTGTGTGTGTTCAATTTTAAGCATGAAGGAATTTAGCTATGAGGCTGAAATTTTATATTTAAGTTAAACACCCCCCGGGACCGACAAAATAAGCTTTTAATCATAATCGGCCAAAGAGTACTAGTACTTTACTGATGTACTTTTTCAGTTTTTTTCGATTTTCTCAAAATTCGCTATAACGATTTTGATTAAAATTCAAAAATCAATTATTTTTTAGATGCTCTTTCAAATGTATATTCTTGTTTTGCTCTCAGAATTGTTTGAAGCACACTTTACTCTTGTGCTTCATAGGAAAGATAGGAGAAATGGTTGCCATGGTAACAAAATATAAATATTTTCCCATGTTTATAAATTTGACATCTTAAATTCTAATATATTGGCGGAAACTAAATATATGTCGACACAAAAAATCTGGTGTGACAAGCACAGAACAGAACACAACTTTCGATTACCGAAGGTAAGAGAAAGTTGTGTGCTGTGCGCCAGTCACACCAGATTTTTGAATTTTAATCAAAATCGTTGGAGCGAATTGGAAAAAAAACTGAAAAAGTGCATCAGTAAAGTACCCCTCCTGGGATCGCTAGTGCTTGTAGAATTAAAATAGTTTCTTGGCAGCATGTCCGCACTTATAATTTTTGCAATTATTCACCTATTAACAAACTTTATTAAATTTCAGTGTTGGTTTGCTCATAATCTTAGGAAGTATACAATTCATGATTGGTCTATTGAACAAAAGTGGATGTCATTTCTGCTTCCTCTTTTACTTCTTTATAATGGTAACTATTATTCTTTCTTCATTATTTTCATTTAGAAATTAAAACGTGTGATTTTTGTAACTCTCAGATCCGATATTTCCAATGACATTCCTGGTCAACTCATGGATTCCCGGAATGCTTGATGCTGTTCTTCAGGCTACTTTCCTCTGTGCCTTGCTGCTCTTTTGGCTCTGCATTTACCATGGCCTTCGCCAGGTAATGAGATTCTTTCAAAAATTGCTTTTTGCTTTAGCTCTTCAATATTCTAATTTTTTGTCATCTCATGTAAAGTAATGCATCGCCGTGGGAGACAAGACCGGATCCAGAGGGGTTTCTCGGGAGGGGGGGGGGGGGTGAGCTGGTGTGACTGGTCGCACAGCACACAATTTTTTCTTACTTTCGGTAATTTAAAGGTGCATTCTGTACTTGTTTAACAGAACAAATTTTTAAGTATTTAATTAATTTTTAAAATTTTATATAAAAAATAAAATTTATTTCTCAAAAAAATATCGGGGGGGGGGGGGGTAATTACCCCTTTACCCCCTTCCCTCTATCCGCTCTTGGTGGGAGAGGGCAAATTGAAATTTAATATAATTATTTAAGGGAGGACCTGTTTTAATATACATCCTCGGGGCCTAAAAACCTAAGTTTTTTTTAGTTTTTATAAGAGGCCATTCAAGTATTACGTAAGCAAATTTTCGGCTATATTCAAAACTCCTTTTTCTTTATTTGATTGTCGACGTTTCGGAGGCCAGTCGCGTCCTTTCTCAGGACCTATGATCAATACATCTTTTTCTTCTTCTGTCCTCGCCTTATTCCCGCTATTCAGGGTCGGCGGACCTCACTATTTCCCTCCTGCCCTATCATGCCTTTTTACGACCGGAAGAAAAAGGACAGGCCGGCCCGTCACACGGTCTGACGACTGTGGAAAAGAGGAAGGAAGAGACAGACATACAAAGAACAGAAAGACTGTCTGTTCCAGCTCGGGTAGCTCGTGGTCGCCATCCACGTACCCACAAGATGTGGGCCCCTGAGCAAAATCTATTATCAATACATAAATAATTATAATAAAATATCAGCAGACAATCATTTCTTTTCATTTTTTACTTTTTCTCTATACTTACAATCAATCGTCAAACAAATACAAACGGACGTTGTTATTCCCATTATTGATTTTTATTTTCAGAACGAAAGAAGGCTGTTAGGATTTTATCTACCAAAGGTTTTAATTGTGGGATTAATTTGGGTCTCTGCTGTGACTATGGCAACTTGGCAAAAGTGTAACGAACTCAAAGATCCAACTTACAACTATAAAATTGACACGACTAACTTTTATGTAAATATAATTTTATTATTAAAAAAAAAAGAGAACTTGGAAAATTATTTTTACAAATGGTGAAATAATTAGAATAAAAGACAATTAAAAAACTAAATGTTACATAAGCACTTTGAAAATTCAGATTTTCCATATGAATCTCCATAAACGAAAAAATTATTATTATTATTATTTTTTATTTTAATTAAATGGCCGTCGGGAAACCATTTGGCCAATTGCAAAGTAAGTGTACCCGAGAAAAAAAAAAATTTTTAGTCGGGCCATAAATCTTCGAGATCCGTGAGCACTAGTTAACAAATTGCAAATGTGGCCAGTGACTCTGGTCTCGGTAATTATTAATTTAAATTAAAAATTTTTATATACCGATTTTTTAAATTTTATAACAGTGTTACCTGTGTTCCACAATAAATGTTGGGCTATATAAGACAATAATCGACATTTTTTTTTTTTTTTTTGTAAATTCTATAAAAGTAATTAAAATTAAAGAAAACAGGAGAAATTTTTATTTGATTGGTTAAAAAAAATAAACCAATATGGCATAATATTCTTCTTCTTTTTTCTTCGTCTTAATCCCGCGGTGCGGGGTCGTCTGAGGTTTTTGCGGCGGGGAAAGAATAGAACAGGCCGGCCCGTCGCACGGTCTGACGCCTGTTGAAAAGAGGAAGGAAGAGACAGAAATTCAAAGAATAGAAAGACTGTCAGTCCCAGCTCGGGTAGCTCGTGGTCGCCATCCACGTACTCACAAGATGTGAGCCCCTGAGCATAATATTAATATTTATAAAACCATACAACAAATTATTACGGTTTTTAAGTACAGCATAATTTAATTTCGCCTACTTCTTAATAAAACATAATTTTCCAAGTTGAATATTTTTTCTCTTATCTTAAAAGTGACTTATTTTGTATAAATAGGATAAAAGATATTTTTTTATTTGTTTATTTTCAGGGTTTTAAGGTATTCTTCTTTGTCATTTGTGGAGTTTATTTAGCCTATTTGTTTCTACTTATGCTCAGAGCTTACACGGAATTAAGAGCAATGCCATATTTTGGTATGTATCGTTTATTTAAATCAGGCTGACTATTTTTTTGATAAATTTTGTGATAGAGGTCACAAAGATTGTGATAGGAGTGACAAAGAATTATTTCAAGTATTGATTGATAATAATAATATTATAATGCCTAACTAAATCGGTCATTTAAAGATATTTTAAATTTCATGAGAGAATTTTTCTGTTATTGCAATCCCGTTAAACTAGATATTTTTATGTTTGTAAAGAAAATAATGAATTGCGATTAAAATTTCTCGCAGGATCATATATAGAAGTGCGGAATAGCATAACTTTTAGTGGTTATTGGAAGTTGCTGGATGATGTTAGAAAAAATAAGGCCGAACTGAAACACACTTTGGATTGTTTTAAACATGATCTTTGTGGTTTTAAGTTTCAAAAAAATTATAAGTCCTGTTTTTTGAGTAAACAAAAAAAAGTCTGTTGACGGGTAATATAAACCAGGCGGGTAATATGGAATAGGTATAGAGGCTAATATGGAATACCTGTTGTCGTGTAGGACAATATGGGATAGGTTTTCATTTCGAAAGAAAATCCCAATTATTCTTGGTAAAACAATTTATTAATATTTGGTGGGAATTTAAAAAGAATATAGAAGATATTTAGTTTATTTATTTATTTAAAATATCGAAACATCTACGAATTAAATCGATGTGAGAGGAGTCCATTATAAGCTGGTTTTATTTCCCGTTTCCTTCTATATAAAAATAATGAATTCAAAATAAAAAAATTTGGTGTGACTGGTTCAAACCTTGGTCTCTACATAGAGTTTATTATACTAATAGTTTAAGAGAATGATGTTTTCAAATGAATTTTTTTTTTCAGATCTTAGGCTAAAATTTCTTACTCTACTTATGTTAATTGTATTAACGATTAGCCTAATTGTCACTGTATTACGTTTTGGTGTTGGTGTTTTGGAAGACAATTTTGTTGCCGAACTATCAACTACTTATAAGAATTCAGCTCAATTCATGTGTTTTTATGGATTGTTAAATTTCTATCTATATACCATGGCATATGTCTATTCACCAAGTGGAACATCCAATTTAGGTAAGAAAGAGGAACCAATAAAGATTGAAAAAAAAATAGTGGAAAATTTATTTGAAACCAAACAACACATTTATCATATGAAAGGCTTAAATGTGAACAATGATAAGCCACTGAGGGCTATTGATATCATGGCCCTCGGTAATACTGTAGTATAACAATCCACTGTGAAAATATTTGAGCCGTTTGTTGAGAGATGTCACCATGGGCGTACCCAGCGAGGGGCAGGGTGGGGGGCAGCTGCCCCCCCCTAGAAGCAAAAAAAAAATTAAATGTTTATAAAGTGATGAAACGAAACAAAATTGGTGTATGGGGACGGGGAATGTTTTTGTTTGTTAGGACTCGAGGGTTTTTATGCCTTTAATTCGAAGGCTTTTCCCCTCTATATAAAAAATAGCTATGTCACAATCTGGACGACCATGATCTGCCCCCCCCTGGACGACCATGTCCCCCCTAGATTTGATCCTGGGTACGCCCATGGATGTCACCATAAAATATAAAATACTGGAGTATGTACTGGGTTTTACACATGTTTTCAAAACTCTCTATTTTTCACTTTTGAGACTTATCTCTGCTTCGCATTAAGCCCTTCATATCTGTAACGTTATACAATAACGAAATATCCTCACACCATCTTTTATTTATCTATATAAATTTTTTTTTATTTAAGAAACTTCCATTTGCAATTTCGAAACAAAGTTTTTCATTCTTATAGAAGAGGGAGAGACCAGAAAAAATAGGTTAATTAAAATCTTAATGTCTTAATAGAGAAACCTTACATAGGTCAACAAAGTATATAACATAAAATAATTAATTTCAGATCAATCTCTGATGAAGGACAACCCCGCTTTTTCGATGATCAATGATTCTGATGAAGATGTTCTCTACGGATCAGATGATGATAGTCGCCGACCTTTGAATAGATGCCGAGACGAAGAGAGCGATTGAACGATACTTCCTCTTATTGTTTTTGTTTTCTTACAGAGTGTTTGAATTTGGACCAAGCGAAATAGAAAGAATAAATTTTGTATTAATTTTGTTATTTATAATATTTACCTATTCCAAAAGGACTAATATTTATACTTCCCACATCCTGTTATTTCTCATCATCATTGGCCAAATCCTTCATTCTAATAACTTACCTAACTAAAGATTAAAATGGCTGGCGAACGATATATATAATCAGTATCTTGTCCATAAGCTTTACATTGAAACGCATTGAAAATAGGCTAATTATCTTATATATTTTAATATTCTCGGCTTTTTTAATAAATTTATTAAAAATAGGTTGATTAGATTTATATTAGTAGTTATTTATCTATTAACAAGTTAATTTGATAGGAATTAAAGGTATTTTTTAGGTTAAGGTAAACATTTCTAATTTACCTATTGCTTTTTTTATTTATTATTTTTAGAAAACATGTCCGTCAAAACCTATTAAAGGAATTAATAAGGATTTTTTTTTTTACAAAATTACAGCTAGAAATTTGGGATATAATATTTGTATTTATTTGTAATATATTTATTCTACGTAGCCTACATTTATCATATAAAGTTCTATGAAAAAATATATAATTAAATATTAATATAATTTTTGTAGGCTTACATTAATTTATTATGGAGAGATAAATATAATTAATATAATAATTTCGTTTATCTGCTTATATTTATCCCTGGAATTCATTTTACATTTCTTCTTGTATATATGAGTAAATTTTAAAGTAGAAATATATTTTGAAGTTAAAGGAAAGGGTTGAATCAGGGCCAGTTCTAGACATTTTTTGGGACATGTGAAATCTAAATTTGGCGCCAAAATATAGCCTGCCGCCGGCGCCACGCTCTAGTATGATATGCTAGGACAAGGAACAGGTTTAGGAGGAAGTACAGTATATAACTCTTTCCAAGGTGCAAGTACTCCTACGTTGAAGCAAAAATGGAGATTGTATGAATATTTTTTTGTTTCAAGCAATAAAAAAAATTATAATTTATAGTAGGAGTTGCCTCTGACGCTTGAAGCTGAATGTTTTTTATTTTTTATTTCGCCCTTTTAGCCAGTGGATATTGGGCGACGCTGTATGTTGTATGTAAGGTCGCGGACGTCCTTGCGCCGGGCCTGAATGGAATGCTTGAATCGAAATATATATAAGTAAATTTAGGGAAGTGAAACGTATTCAGAATAAGGAAAGTAAACATACCTTTAAACCTTTTCTTTGTTGTTTACATCACTTCAATGGAGATTGCTGTTTTTGAAATTAACTCGTAAATTTCGCTTTGAAAGAAATAGAAATATTGCCGGTTTTGTTTATTGTATTCAATATTTTTAAAAGAAGAAAACGTTATCTACAAGGTGGTGTTGTAAAAAAAATCTGGTCTAACAAAGGAAAATATTTAAATTTCTCCTTTCTTTTCTATGAAGTACAAGAGTAAAGGTGTCAGACAATTTCGTTTATAAATTACCATATATTGGATGAATTAAATAGACTTGTAACGATTTAAACAAACATTTATTAGAATGGAAAACAATATTAATCGAATACATTTATATAAACAAAAATATTGAACCTTTATGGAAAACAATTTTCATCACACTATTCACAAAAAGTTATTCGCTCAATGAGAAAGGTCTGCCCTAATAAATGCTTTCAATAAGACAAATAATGTCAAAAATGCACTGACGCAGTAGGATTTTGATCCCGAAATTCTCCTCGGAACTGTATAATCATAATAAAAAATAAAAACCCATAACATCATTTTTAATTGATTTTTTATTTTTTTTATTTTTGTACTTTGTAATTGGCCTATATTAGAGTGATGCAAAATAGGGAGGTAAAATACTTATTTAAGCTTTTATAAAAACCTTCTATGTGAAATTTTAAATAAAAATTCCAATATTTTGAGAAGACGTTGTACAGTATTTATAATTTTAATAAATAATTAATACAAAATGTGGTCTATAATTAAAAACACCCATAATAATAATACAAACCACAAAAGCTTTAATAAACACATTTTTGAGAAGACGTCAGCTTAAAATTCATAGGATGCATCACATTACTTGGAAATTCCTCAGGAAGCCCAATTTATCACGTTTTTATTCTTATAATAATAGTGAGAAATTATAAATGTTTTATAGATCAAATATATTTACAACGACAATTTGAAGTATTGCTTTTGCTGTTCGTCTTGGTTAAGTGGTGATGATGATATATGATGATTTCTATTTTGATTTCAATTTCATTTCCCTTTTCAACAACTTTCTTTTTCTCTTTTCTCTCTCTATGTGTTTTTTGTAACACAGTAGCTCTTAACAAACAGTCAGATCTACAAGAATGTAACCCACATGTACAGTGAGGGACAATATTTAGACCCACCCATGTGTTTACTACGTGTGATTATTTCATTCTTTTTTTGATGGAAATTTTCATGATTCAAACCTAGAAAATTTCCAATAAAGATTTTCATTTTCTCTTATAAAATCAATTAAATAATCCCAAGTAGAAAACGGATGGGTGGGACTTAATATTGTCCCTCACTGTACTGTATAAAGGCTATAATATGTTTCAATTGATAATCTCTTTTTCTTTCTATGAACTTGAGATCTTCTATCTCACATATATAATTATAATAATAATTCGCAGTGTGGTTTAAAAATAACAGCTACAAGAATCATTCCCCGAAATCCATCCTTAATAAGCAGGGCCTTTCAGAGAAATTGCGAAGCTCGGAGCAACTTATAAAAAAACCTAGTGATTGAAGATACAGAAAAATATAAAATAAAATTTTATTTTTTCTACTCATTCTAATTAGTTTAAATTTATTTCTTCCGTTTTGCCTTGTATTTTTATATAAAGTTGCTCAGTTGAGATCCCTAAAATTGCGAAGCACAGGACCGCAGCTGTAGATGGCGTTAATTACATAGACGTCATATAAGAAGCGATTTTTCGAAATTCCTATTTTAAGGACCCATCCTAAATCGACATTTAATGTTAAAATTTTGATTTTACAATTTCCTAAATAGCAAATTCTTGCCCACCCGAGGCAGGCAAGGTCCACGGGGCACTGCATCCCTTATTTCTCTCCATTTGACACGGTCTGCCTTAGGATCAGCTAAAAAGGTTTTCCAAAGACTGCATTGGCCTCATCGACGCACCTTTCTGCTATAGTTAAATATTTTTCGAGATCTATATATTTGAATAAGATATTAGTATTCAAAATACCTCGATTCGGACTTAACTAGTCATAGATATATTCACCACCATTTTGCGTCGTGTTTTTTAATGTGTTTGTTGAAAATGGAATCGCATTTATCTCTGGTACAAACAGTTAAGAACTGCTTTTTGTGCATCAATCAGGTAAATGTGAATGAAAATCTAGTAAAATATTGCTCCAAGATGTTTATACATTTAAAAATGTTATAAACTTGATATTTTTTTTAAATTTCATACAAGAATGTTTTTATTGCATTTTTAAACAAGTGAAGGAATATTTCAAAGAATTCACAATGTTTATATTTTTTGCATCAGCCTAATATATATTTGAAATCTCCGCCAGTGCATAAATACATTGTGAATCAATTCGCACAAGATAACATTTTTTTTTTTAATTTAATTATTTTCTTTTTTTCTTATGTGTTTCAGATATATATATACAAACAAATAATGATATTCTATCTCATATGGAGAATATTCCCACAATTAATAATCTATGAAATTCACCAGATATTTATATTTATTTAAAATTGACATTTTTCACAATTAGAGAAATGTGTTTTTTCTTTTTATTTTCAATCTCTGTTTTTTTTTTATAATTATTAACTTTTTACAATAAAAGTCCATTATTCTTATTATTATTATTTATTGAAGAGAGCTAAATTTCATAATGTGTATCTTTTAAATTCACATACATAATTATATTTAAAAATATATATAGTAGTTTTTCAATAATATAATGAATCAAGTTATATAATTATTTCAAAAATTAAAATTATAGTTTACGATTAAAATTTTACTTGTTCTTTTTAAGATACTTTGTTTTTAATATTCCAGAATACAAACTTTCTTTTTATTCTAAAATTATTTAAATAGTAAATAAAAAAATTAACTATATTTGTGAATACTTATTTTATTCTAAAATGGAGAACTTGAATTAAGGCTTATTGTTATATTTATTGCTTTAGATAGTAAGAAAAAGTATTTTATATGTTTATATTTGAAATACTAGTTAATAATATTTTATATTAAAAACAAAATAATTTTATTTATCTTAGGCCATTTTATTTTAATTAAAATTATCTGTACGCTCAATTTTGAACTTATTCAAGTTCTTCATTGTTTACTTAAAACTAAATTTCTTATAAATATAAAAACAGAATGGCTCATTGTATTTAAAATTTTTCCTAGTTAATTTAATTTATTTAATCTTTCTTTTAATCCCTTTTAATTTTTATCTAATAATTTTTGTTAAACAAACAAATCACTTTTATTTTTTTGTCACATTGATAATTTATAAAGTTTCTACCAGTGGCGCTAGTTTTGATTTTTTTTGGGACTTCCATGGGCCGGATCTCATATTGCGATTTATTTTCATCTCTTTCTTAATTTCATTTTAATTTTCCTTAAATTTATACATATTTTCAATTACCATTTGCAAGGGAAAAGTCATCATTAACTCATTTCTTAAGATACTAGTTTCTATCATCTATACTCCTTATATTCAATAAATAAAAAAAAGCTTTTATAAATTTTATGACAAATACAATCTGGCAAATTAATTATATATAAATTTATATAGATATATGTATAATTATCTCGGTGATATTAGTTGAAATTTGTTTATTTAATAAAATTAAATTTTAGATAACAATTAACCTCAAATGAATTTTTTTTAGGCTATAAACCATATATATAAATATATTGATATATATATATTCAAATATTTTTTTTAAAAATAATCCTAAAAATCTCAAACTTTCTACTACACAAACAAGTTAACAATTCATCTTATTATTAAGATAAAAACTACATGTATATAAAAATTAAAGTACAGTGTAAGCTCTGAAGAGAAAGGGAGTTTAGGAAATGAAAAATAACTCGTTTTTTTTTTTTTTTTTAATGAATTGGAGGAGGTCATTTTTATTTATTTATTTATTTTTTATAATTCTTATTTTGTCTAATAGAAAAAAAAGTTTTAGTAAAATGCATGGAAGAGGATGTTCCTCAGATTTTTGAGCCACCCTCCTCCCCTAAACAGAAATTCTGCCTTCTTTACAGTCTTATTCCTACTTGTGTATGTCTAAATAAACATTTTTGTCTCTTTTTGTTCCTTTCCTAAAACACTAGTGACCGAAAATCGATATAGGAGTGATAAAGCAGCTGGGTTCAGAGGTATTTTTTTTATTCGTATTTATTTTTTCTGAAACAGCTAGCGAGTGTTTCAATGGGTTGGATGGCCGTTACTCTTTCCCTTGTTTAAAATATACTGGTGTGAAGTTATTATTGAATACGATTGACTCTAAACTTGTCGGCGGCTTGCTAAGAAGTTCTTTTATAGCTCCCCCTATATATTTTGAAATTACAGTAGAATCACGATAATTGTTATAGTCAAGGGGTGGACGGTTTTGTATGAGTTATCGAAATTACCAATTATCGGTTGTACAAAATTAAAAAATTTTCTCAGGGGGACCGATAAATTTGTACGAATTAGCCAGAAATACGAATAATTGGGATAAGAAATATCGGGATTCCACTGTATTAATAATTTAATAAAATTCTTTATAGAGTAACAATGTAATGTAATCAATTAATACATAAGACTACAGAGAGAAATTATATAATTTGGCTAAATTCATACTGTTAAATAAAATTCATTTAGACATTTTAAAATATAAAGAACAGCATATATTGGCTCTAGGCTAGTCGATGAATACTTTAAAAAAATAGTATTGTAAAACGCCCTCTAAGGGGGGGCTGCTATAAATGCTGTGCATCACTTGCATCGTGCCCTGTACCGGCCCTAAATATATTACGATCTTAGTATTTCAGTTACTTCAAACTTTATGGTAAAGCATTCAATTATCCATTTACCGGTTTTTCAGAACTGAATAGAAGTTAAAAAAAAATAAATTATGACGAAGCAGACTAAAAAATGAATTATGGCGAAGCAGACTAAAAAATGGATTATGACGAAGCAGACTAAAAAATAAATTATGACGAAGCAGATTTTCAACCTCTAAATTCCAATTAATATGATATTCATGAAGCATTCAAACTGAAATTCGTAAACCCAATATTACTGGAAGAACGCGAGGCAAAATGTAATTATTATCATAATAACGTAACTATGAATTTATTTAATTGAATAAATCTAGCGCATGCGTACTAAGGAAGATCACATGCTCAAGTAACAAAAAGAGATACGCTTTTTCTTAATGCGCATGCACCGGTGGCTCTCCGACGTTTGATCGAACAGACTTATTAGATCCTATTTAGACTGAAATTTAAATTAAAAATATTCTTGTCTCTGATAATTGTTATTTGAAATAAACTATTCGTCGTTGTTAGTCAAAAGAAATAAAATTTCTTTCTTCGTCTCCTCCGTCTCACTGTTATCTCTGTTGAGAGATAAAAAAAGAAAATAAAAGAAATCTCTTTCTCTTTACTAAATAAATTGCATAAAAAGAAAAAAAAATAAAGGTCGTCATTTGAAAAAAAAATAGGCATCTCGGTTTATCCTCTGAATTCTCTTATTATTTTTTTTTTCACCCGTCGGCGGCTAAAAGTTACACACACGTTCACCTAAACATACATATAGTTTACATAATACTTATTATGAATTGTCTTAAAATTTAATTATTGTCGACACAGCCGGTGAGAAAAAATCTCAAAAATCTTATATTTAACATAGATGAATAATTTTAAATATTATTAGATCATTTGAAATAATACTTTAAAAAATTATGTCCCTTCAACCTATCCTTCCTATCTATTTTGATATTATTAAATGATTAAAACAACTCATTCAATAATAAATATGATAAATAAATTAAAGAGCTTAACAAAAATAGTTTTATTTTATTCCATTCTTGATTAACAATGAAGCAAATATCTAATTTATAGCTCACTTATTAGATTTTTTATTTTATGGAACGATGTATTTTCCATGACTGTACTTAGAAATTCTAAAGAAATTTGACACATCAATATATATATTTTTTTTGACATTTCATTGGTTAAATTAAGCAAAGATTCAATCTTAGTATGCAATCCGTAATTAAACTATATTCGTTGAGCATCGCGGTACGGCAGCCTTGCCTTGGCAATAGAAAACAAACGATGTCTGAGTAAGTGGATAGGGATTCCAGGCTATTCTCTATCCTTCTCAGAAAAGGACACTAACTAATATAAGCCTATATTTATTTAGTAAGATTAATTCAAAAGTAAGAATATAAAAGGTGATATCTTTTATAACAAATTTATTTATACCTAACTACAATATTTCAACTACATCTATACAAATGTTAGTAATCTCTATATAATAAGATTACTTATAAATTTATAATAACAAATTATCAACAAAAATCTATGTTATCTATATATTTATATAACTAGCCGCGCCTTCCACCTTCTAAGAAATAAATGGCACCGTAAATTGAAAATATGAAATAAAAACGTATTTTAAATATAATTACGATTCTGGAAATGTTTCGAGATATATTAAGGGCCGGTTGCATCAGTTCGGGTCAGTTAGTTGACTTCTAGCTAAGACTTATTTTTGTAATGCAGAATCCCTTTTCAGTATTAAATCTTATAGTAAAATATACATCTCATCATTTTATTGTTAAACGAAGTAGATATATTTTTTCTTTTTCTTTTGTTTCTACTCTTTTAACAATAAAATGATGAGATCTGATATATTTTACAATATGGTTTAGGTTAGGGCCACTTGCATCAGATCTAGCTATTTTGCTACGAATCGGATAATCTAACTTTCGAGCATTTTCAGTTCATTAGGGAGCGTACAAGTATTACGTAACGCAATTTTTGAAGATTTTGGACCCCCCCTCCCCCCATGTAACGCGCCGTAACATTTTTCTGGACCCCCTCCCCTAGACGTTACGTAACCCTCAAGTGGCCATTTTTATCTAAAAGTCACAATTTTGTTGCGAAAATTACCGGAAATTCGCTAAAATACCAGTTACGTAACGCGTTGTTCAACCCCCCCCCTCCCCCCTTGTAACGCATGGTAACGTTTTACGAGACCCCCCCCCCAAATTGCGTTACGTAATACTTGTACGCTCCCTAAGCTATATGGTGAAATTAGAGCCTATGTCTCTGTTAGTTAGCTGCGACCCAAAGTTCTGTTTAAGATTTAACAAACGTGTGATATTAGAAACAAATCTGACTCAAGCATCATATTTGAAATTATATTCAACTAAAAGGTCAATTTTATTTCATGTATTTTATTGTAAATAAAAAAGCTTATTAAAAAAATAATATGGAATTATCTAATTAAACGACATTATTTAATTTTTCATTTGAGATATTTATTGAACAATTAATATTATAGAACCTGCTTTTCAATACTCTCCCTCTTGAAAAGGATGTTCCCTACCCCTAATCTGACATAAAGATAACCTAAAAGCATCCCCGGGAAATTCTCTACTTATTAAAAAATACTCTACGATAATCCGTGTAGTAGTTTCGGAGTTACAAATAGATAGACATACAGATTGTCATTTTTATAATAGTATAACATAGGCTAGATATATATATAATAATTTTTGCAATAATTAACATATTATTTTTACTTTCAAGAGAAGTGGTTGAACGAATAAATAAATTTTTCTTAATTGTTTTTTTAATTTTTGGAACCTAACTCATTTTATTTAGCATAACAGGCCATTTTTTAGGAACATTAATATGTTATACGGGAGTTACCTTCATTGGCGGTCCCAGAATTTTGCCATGGGGGTCCAAAATTAGTCATGTAGGGAAGGCGCATACAAGGAGGAGGAGGGAAATAATTAAATAGTTCTGATTTCAAATTAACATTGTCAGTTTTTTTTAAATTTTATAATCTAATAGTCTGAAGAAAGTACATTACATTCTGAAGACTCATGTTTGAACAAATCTTGCTATCAATTAGCCGAAAATAATTTAAGAAGGATGTAGAAGAGGAACAGGCAACAATTGAATTGTTTAATTTGAATAATCCCAAAAGCTATTCGGTTGAATTTGTAAGAATAAAGAAATTAGACTGATACGCAACTCCCATTTTGTAAATGGGCAAACTTATCTGCATAGCTTTTGCTATTATTCACATTCATACAAATATGTACCATCTTAATTATAACTAAGGCCTAGTTTAGATTGGGCACATGTATCACAAGATTGATTCATATACTTGCATCAGGATATGTATATAGATAATGCGCATATGTATGAGGTATGAGAGGGTCTCACGAAATGTAGAATGATTTCTCTTTTTAAATGCTTGCTATATTATTATTTATAAATTAAAACAAGCGTAGATGATGGCAACGAACATTTCTTAAATACAGAGAATCAAGGAGCCTGCAACGTGTTAACGTCTTGTTTTAAAAATTATGTGAGTACGGAACTTAATGTCTTTGAATATCCTCTACAAAAAGTAGCAACACCTATAGTGAAAAATATCGTTTTTTTCTTTTGTACAAGACTACATCTTAATAAAATAAGCGTCTTCAATACGAAAAACAAGTTAAAAGTACTGGGATTTGTCAATGTTTATTGAAAAAATTTCATATACAAATTGTATGAACGACAAGCAATGCGCACCAAATTTCAGAGCAGTAGTGTGCGATTTGTATCACGATTTGTCAATTACACAAGTATATCATAAAAATTCGGTCGGATACATGTGCCCAATCTAAACTAGGCCTAAGAGTAAGCCCTTAGAGAAAAAGCTACTACTGACAATGGAACAATATATTCAATATTTTATAAAGCATAGAGAGACTGCTTCATGTCCGTTCTTTTCCTACCTCCTTCTTATAAGATATCAAATGACTATATCTTCAGGCCAATATATAAATTTCATCCTTTTTGACATCTTGATGATCTTGAATTTGTCTTTAATAATTTTAAAAGAGAAAAAGTCCTTTCCGAAGAAGAGTAGCAAATGTGGTCAATAAAGTGTTTATTGCAAGGAACAAGTCATTGGTGATAAAGAGTTTCCATACTTGTAAAAGGAAGATTTTTTGTTGTCTTCACATGATGATGGGATTTCATTAGAAAATTTTGGCTTTAAGCTATTATTCTTATGTAGCCTATTCACATCAACTTCATATTGGTATATCAACCTATCATCAACAATTTCTTATATAGTGACCTGACACCTTTCGGTTGAGGGCTTCAGATGATCAGAGTGGTAATCCCCTCCTTCCAAATGAATAAATTTTAAAGAATATAAAATATTTTTTATAATTTCTAACAGTATTTAAATTTTTTAATCCATTTTTCTTTCTATATATATACACACTCGACTCTCGATAATTCGAATTTATTTTTGTAGTCCCTTGGATTTCGAATTATCGAGAGTCGACTGTATTTCGGTTTACTTATAATTTTTTGCGATTTCTGGGGGGGGAAGGGTTGGACTCTGATATTCTCCCTGGCTACGGTCCTTTCAAGCTTAGTATCAGTATCAGGTTGGTATAATAGAAAAATTGAAGATGGTTTTTGAATTTAGTATTTCAATAGGGGCTAGAAAAGAATCACTTTCCATTTCTCTCTCTAATGTCCTAATAATTAAAATTTAAGGCAAATTAAATTAAATCACAGGATTATATGGTCAGAGGACTTCGCTTCATGGATTCAGAAAGCTGCCAAAAGGAAAGAGTAGATTTGTGCTACGTTACTCCCCGTTTCAAATACTACAGTATAAATCTTTAAATTCTATTAAAAGATTTAATGGGTCACCAGGTCCCGCATCTCAAAGAGCCCCATGCATCTCTCTTTAAACCAACTTGGGAAATTTGTTACTTTAAACATCTCACCAATAATGTGTTGATTTCAATTAAATCATTCATTTTTCAATTGAGAAATCGGAAGAACGAAAAACTATCAAAAATTTGAGGAACAGCCTAATACAATATTTAAATTGAGCAGATAATTTATTTTGAACGGCCATCATCAGTGCAGAATTTATAATTTAAATTATGAATGTCACATAATGCAAGTCATTCGTGTTTTTTTTTTTGTTTTAGCAAAATAGGTTACATACTCTCATTATGCGTACATTTACTATTAGTGGTAGAACATTTACCATACCTAGAGCAGTGTTTCCCAAACTATGAGTGGCGAGAGCAGTTTCGGAAGGTTGCTAAAGCGGCCCCTAAACGATCATTATTTACGTCAATATATTGCACAATATTTTGTACAATAGTATTACTTGGCCAAAACAAACGGTGCAATATTATTGCTCAATAAATTAGTTCGCGGGAGATAATTGTGCAGTAAACATGTGGAATAATAAGAAGACAGCAAGTTGTGTGGCTATAGCATTAGTTATAACTTCAAAAAAGAAGGAAAATAAAACGTGAAGATCCATCAAAATCTCGACATCGAATTTTTGACATGAAACCAATACTTTCTCATATATATGGTAAGAGAAAGTAAAAAGAAACGCAGGTGGATGAAGGAATGTTTAAAGAAAAAAATAAGTACTCTTTCTTCATCTTTTCCTTTTGTAGCTATACTAGATTTAATTATTCAAAGCTTGCAGTTTTACTCGTCGTCCCCGGTTTTAGGTGGGTTGTTTGTAAATTAAAACGATTACTCAATTTCAATTCTTTTATTATCTCTCCTTTCAGGTCAAGTGGATTGCAATTTTCACTTTCAAAATCGTCGTATTTCATTATCAAGACCTACAAAATTTATAATTCATGTTCAACAATGTCATGCTATAACAATCATACAACAAGCACATTGTACAATGTACTTGTAGTATGATTGTTCATTCATGTTCAACAATGTCATGCTATAACAATCATACAAGTACATTGTACAATGTACTTGTAGTATGATTGTTATAGCATGACATTGTTGAACATGAATTATAAATTTTGTAGGTCTTGATACTGAAATACGACGATTTTGAAAGTGAAAATTGCAATCCACTTGACCTGAAAGGAGAGATAATAAAAGAATTGAAATTGAGTAATCATTTTAATTTATAAACAACCCACCTACAACCGGGGACCACGAGTAAAACTGCAAGCCTTGAATAATTAGGACTGTCTCGTCTACAAAATACAATATTAGATAATACTAGATGTATTTTTATTAGTCGAGCAAGTGACGCAGAAGTCGAACCCAGGATCTCTAGACATTGCTTTTAAACACTCGGTCCACCAGCACTCACAAAATAATATTTTTTTTCCTGCCTATATGGATACAATAGGCTATCTGGTCAATTTATGTCCTAAAAAAATGATTAAAATTATCAACATTATTAAATTTATTTAAAAACTATATTAATATTTTATAACATATTTCAGAGTATCCTAGAAATTATTAATTTCATTATTAGAGATCAGTATGACTAGTCAAATAAATTATATTTAATATTATTCAGTGGCGTAGCTAGAAGCAGGGGGAGGGGATACGGACATAATATTGATGTTGAATTCAATTCTAAAATGTAATATGTTCGTCTATTCGTACTTTAACATTTCAAATTATTCTAGTTCGAATCTCTATACACTAAGATAATCATAATAAGATTCAAACATGATCAGCTATTAATTTTATATTTATTTTTTTTACATGTCCATTTCTTGATAAGTATATGTTCAAAGTATTTAATTATTTTATTTTTCCCAACTTAATTTGCTCCCTAGCTACGCCTCTGTTATTAATAATTCCCCTTGGAGAAAATACTGAATTATTGCAGAGGGGGAATAACATCTCGTTTTCTTATATAAATGAGCTATAAATTTGAATTTACAAAATTAAATGATATTTTTTAACAAGAGTTTTGCTGTATATACAGTACATGTATATATAATATTATGTATGTATACACATTATTTATTTAATTAATTTTATAACACGTTTTAACATTGCTTCAAAATACCATTAGAAAAAAAAATACTATTTTTTTTCTAATTTGTTGCAATAAATAATTAAATATATAAATATATAGAATCTCGTATATTTTTACGTATATATAAAAAAATAAAAATTTATTTTAAAAGAATTTCTATAAATTTTTTTTTTTTTTTAATATATAAAATTCACTTTAAATTTGGACTTTAGTTCAAAATTTTTTTTAGCACTTATAAGTAAATTAGTTAAACGGTGTCCTGTACGAGATTTTTGAGAAAAGCCAGGAAACAGTTTCCCACTACATCTGGTGCAGACATGTAGGGACAAACTATATCTGACTGAGGCAATGATGGTGGAGGGCAGGGTCGTAACCATGGGGGCCCCGAAATCTCAAAAAATTAAAAATAAAGAGATAAATGTATAGATAGAGAGATGCTAAAATTTTAAATACTGTTAGAAATTATAAAAAATATTTTATATTTATTAAAATTTATTCATTTGGGAGGAGGGGATTACCTCTTGAACCACCCGGAAAAATTTTCTGGCAAAGGTCCTGGAGGAGGGGGAAGAGCCTCCCTTCAGTTTATTCTCTATCTCTAACAGTAAAAAGGACACCGTTTAGCTATATAACTAGAGAAACGAGTGCCAACACATTCTTAATTTTTCTTTTAAATTAAAAGTATTTATTTATTTTATTTTATTTTTTTTTTTTTTTTAAACAATTTAATAAATTTATAAAATAAATTTAATATTTTAAACAAGAAATATTAAACATTTCCATTATTATAATTTTTTTTTTTCTAATTTTAATTATTACTATTAATTTTCATTTTTTAAATTATATTTATAACACTTTTTAGTACAACGATGAATACTAATCACATAAATCACACCTAAACTATTGTAATGTGTTAGTATTGGAAATCGGTCAAAATTGTAAAACGTACGCCTCTATGAGAACCAACGAAATATCAAACAAGTACATTTTATGTACTCAAAGCTTAAGTGATAGGAAATGCTCAATAACTATCATCAACATTATCATAATTGTAGTAATGGTCCTTGGATTCTGGTTGCACCTGTTCCACTTTGTTGGTGTAAGGGGGTGGTCTAGGAGGTGGGTGGCTCACCTCCACAGCACCGTAGTTACAAGCGCCTGCGTTGTTCAGGCTTTCGCCCACACTAACCTTCGATGCTGGATCACCCTATGAATACAAACACAGCTCGAAACTCAAGAAAAATTCTACATTTTCTTATATCTTATATTAATAAATAGAGACCGGATTTACCACTGAAAATTAAAATTAATAAATTATTAAAAATGAAATTGAGCTTTTTTTATTATAATTATTATGTTTTTGTTTCTATAATTTTTTTAAAGTGGAACTTTTATTTGATGCCCTCAAATTTTTTCGCTCTTCTATCATCATGTCGCGTTACAAGCCGTGACGTCAAAGGCCGTGACGAAACAAGCCATGACGTCACAAGCCGTGACGACAAAAATAGAAAAGTTGAAATTTAATATATATGACGAATTATATAAAAATAATTGTGAGATTTAATTATTCAATTTTTAAATAGGTCCGGATGCTAAAAAGCTTAAAACTTAAAATCAGTTTTCTAGGTTTTTACTTCGTAAAATACTGAAAAACCAGTTTTGTAAATTTTCCGGTTTTTTCAAAACCCTATTTTAAAGTGATTATTTTTATTTATCATAAGTTACATTTATTTCTCACCTGATAAGAACCATCAAGAGGATTCCATGGTTTTTCTTCTTCTGGAGGTGGTTCTGCCCATGGTTGTAATTCTCCAGAGGCGAAAACAGCATAAAAACTAACACCAACAAAATGTACCGTAGCAGCCAAGATGAATACTGTTCTCCATCTTTGTTTATCCTTAAAACATGATAATAAAAATATAATCTCATGTATTTTATTGAAATTAACAATTGTACTAACCCCATCCTCAATAATATGATAAATAGCGATGGGACAAATTAATCCAGCGATAGTTCCAATTCCATTAGACATGCCCATCAAAATACTCGCGTACCGAGGAGCGATATCTAAATGGTTAACATTATATCCTGAATAAAAAGGAATAATATTAATTAAATATGTTCCTTATTTAATTGCTATTTTTTCTTTCAAGTTATTGATTATCTTTACCAGAAATAGCGAATCCGCTGAAAGCTACTCCAAAAGTAAGTGCAGTAATAGCTCCTACGTCAGAAGTCGCATATGCGACCACTAAAAAGAAGAGTGCTTCCAAACCAAAACCACAACAGTTGAAAATTTTTCGAACATTTGTTGTTGTTAAATAACCTTGTTTACGTACATGATCTGCAAGCATTCCGCCAAAAGGTACAATGACGGTCATTAATAAATGAGGTAGAGCTCCAAGAAAACCAGTCTAGATTAATAGAAAAATCTCAATTAATGATTATATTTATTATATGTTCTAATTAAAAAAAATTCTTACTTCTTCAATCTGAAAATTGAAGCAACTTTGCAAATACTTTGCTTGGAATAATACAAGCAAATAAAAGTTCCAAGAGCGGCAAAAATTTGCCACAATTATAGCGTAGACAGGCATTGAAGTAAAAAAGGCTTTCCAAGGTGTGGAAGATAATGTTGGCAATGGAACCTACAAGAAAATAATGTAGATAGAAAGGAATAAATGTATTATTATGTATGTACAAACCTGTGCGGATTGGCCTAACGATTGTTCGATGTACATCAATTCTCTGGCGGAAATTGTGGGATGTTTGGAGGGTCGTTCGAAAGTGAGCCAGAGCCAAACGAGATACCAAAGGACTCCGACTATTCCTGAAATTTGAAAGAACATTAGATACATACATATTAGAAATAATAACTTTGCACTAATTAACTAATATCTGTTTTATTATCGGTTGATGCTGCGATAAGGGTATTCAACCGTAATATCATTTTTGATATTAATAATTTTATTTGAAATAATAATCTTAACAAAAATATCAATACAAAACGTAGAAGCATCACTATCTTTAAAAGATCAATCAACACTTAATCCCTATTCTCTACGTCAATCATATTTAGGCTCCCCCTCCAAAAATTTTAAAAGTCGGTGCCCATGCTGATGTCGATGCCCAAAGGCTGTTTTATTTTAACTTTACTTTGCAAATATTTCCCCATGTTTTAATACTTTTTACTGCATCCGGCTTTTATCGTAAAAAGTATATGATTGTGATAGTTTACCATAAAAGTAGAAGGGCGCTTGCCAAGAAATACTTCCGATGAGGATTCCTGAAAGAGGCATTCCCAAGACGATGCCTGCGTAAGAGCCACAAAAGGCGAGAGTAGCAAGACGGGATCTTTCTAACGGTGGAGCCCAAAAACGCCAAATTCCATGACAGGCGGGGTAGGTCACGCCCTGGAATATAATCTAGTAAGAAATAGAAATTCTTTTAAGAATAATAGGAAAAAGAGAAGGAACGTACTTCAACCAAACCTTGGCCGACGCGAACCAGGATTAAAGTGAATGGATGGAGCATCATCGCCCCAGGCACAAGCAAATTGAGGAACGATGAAATGGCGATTGCACTCCCGAAAATTCTGTTCAAAAATTATATTGATTAGTTCCCTGAATATAACTTTTATTAAATATAGAAAACTATTATTAATACATATAGAGTATAGAGTCGGCGTGTACTCATGAGTGGGTTTTTGGCCAGAATACTGGGTTGGGTTGCCCCTGGATATGACCGTGTATTTTTGTGGGAGTATCCACGTCAAAAACTCAATTAAACAAACTTTCAGAGCCCCTTACATGTGTAGGCTAAGTACTAATACAATGGCAGTCACATCAAACACAAAAAAAATAATTTCATACAGGAAACTTTGTCCATTTTGTTTCATTTTAACCTGCCTTCTTCCAAGCCTTCAAATGCATATTTCTACTCGTTTTGAAAATATTAATTTTTTTCTTTTTGTTTGAATTTGGATGTGTATGTGAGAGCTGAGGGCTTCTTTTTCAAGGGTAGTGGCGGATTTATAATTTATTAAAATTGTTAATTAAATTTTTTTTTAAATTTTTTCCTTTAATTGATTATCCTAGAAATATCTATATAAGCCTATAAGCTAATTCGTTAATGTATGTTTGTCTGTCCTCTGGAGATCAATCTCCACAGCCTGTAAGAATTTTGAAACGAAATTTTAAAAAGGAACAAGATAGGAAAGGAAAGGTGAGGATCCGCCGTAGGCGGGCCCGAGTCCGTTGGAAGGGGGTCCACTGAAACTTCGCCCTCCTACCCTGGCTAGTAGGGGTGTTCGTTTATGAAAAAAATAATCGATTATACCTTTTTTTTTTCTCTCTAGTAAAATTTCCATTTTTCCCTCCCGTGAATATCATTTGACTTTTTTTTTCATTTTTATTTTTATTTTTTTTTTTTAGTAAAACGAAAATTCTTTTGTAAAGTTTCCATTTTTTCCTTTTTCATTTCTGCAAAAATCATTTGGCCTTTTTTTTTAGTATACGACGAGTCACATCCCATCATTTCAAATGCATTTTTCTCGAAAATAATCGATTATTTGCCCATTAATAGATTAATCTATTATTTTTTTTTAATAATCGATTATTTTTTAAGAAAATGATCGGTGAATAATCGATCAATCGATTATTTTGTGCAGCCCTACTGGCTAGCCGCCCGCCCCCCTCATTAAAAATTGGTAAACAAATATAATCTTGTAATCAACAGATTCTTAATATCTTTAAAAATATTTGATAATTCACATTTGTATATTTCTTTAATCGAACCTGTTTAATAATAAAAAAAAATTGGATTAATGGTATAAGCACTTAAATTAGAGGTTATTGGCCCTCAAGTCATAGAATTAACTTTGGTCCGGTTCTTTCAGTTCTAGTCAACTTGCAAACTTATCCGCCACATAGTAAATCATCGATATAGTAAACAAGAAAGCACACCCTTTACCAGAGTTTAAAAAAAAAGTTTTTTCACATATAATTAGTCTGATGTATAAGTAAAGTTTTGTGAAGTTGACAACATAAAGGCATCATTTATAAAAATTACTAAAAATAAAAATTAAAGCCGAAACGTGTTCTTGTATTGGAATTTTCATTTGATAGAGGCAAAATTAGAACTGAAGCAGCCGGGCCTTAGTATGGGGACAATAGATGTCGATTTGTTTCTTTTGACCATGGTTCGCCCGTCTCACAAGAGATGGCGGACTCAGTAACGCAAAGTTGATACTGTATTTGCTCTTTTATTCATTAGCTATACTCCGCCGACTCAAGAGTTTTGTGATGCTTATAAGGTTAGAGCTCATTTACATAATAGGCTTAGTTATTAATAATGTCTTTTGTAAAAACTATTGTTTCAGATATCAATAATAACATTTTTTTTCACTGCTAAAGATTAAAATAAAAACTTGAAAAATATCTCAATGTTTAAATGTTATTAAAAACCAATAATAAAAAAACCTTCATATTACTAAAAAAAAATTATTGATTAGTTATTAAGAGTTCAGTCCCGCATCAAATGTTTTACGATATCTGTTATTTATTTCAAAACTATTTTTTTGTTTATATTCACAAATGTTTTAGGTATAATATACCTGTTTGCTGGATACATAGAAGCTAGAAATCCTCCAGGAACTTGGGTCGCTAAATATCCCCAAAAAAAGACGAATCAACTGCGCTTTCCATACCCACAGTCCAGTTGAATTTCACAGTCTATAAACAGAATTAATTTCTTTTAGAAACATTAATGAATTTATGATGATATCATTTTTTTTTTTTGTATTATACGTTAAAGCAAAAAACAGGGAGGAGGACGTAGGGAGCGAGCGACTTCATCACTATTGTAAGTCGTTTAAAGGAAGGATCGAAAAAGCCCCTTGAAAAAAGGGATTCGCCCCCGCATCGTTGGAGTTTCTCTCTTCCAATGACAAAAGGGAATATTAAAACGAAATCCTACTCTCTCAGAATGTTTCAACTTTCCAACTAATGATTAAGATAAAGAGTTACTGGGGAGGGACTTTAATAAATATATCTTCCCCTTTAAAAATTGTAGTCAATAAGTCAATCAAATTGATCAAATTAAAATTTAATTAATAATCACATTGTGTTCCATGTGTAATCTGGCCATGCCCATATTACACCGCATACCGAATGAGATAACAAAACCTGAAATTAAAGAATACAAAATCAGATTAAAAATATCAATTGGAATTAAATTTCAATTTTCTTACCTATACAGGTTAACAAAGCTACTGTATATCGTTTGGTCAAACACGGAATCTCTGGTCTAATATATTTATCTATATGCCTAAGAGGAGGTCTTTCTGGTTCAGGAAGAGATTCAGGTGTGCCAAGATCGTCGCCATCTACAAAATTTTTTTCGTCATCTGATTTACTATATCTAAAAAAAAAAACAAAGATTTAAAAATAATCAACGAATTTTCATTAATAAATTTATAATTCTTTTAAATACCCTAAATTCATATGTTTGCTAGTTTTTGATGGCATCTCAAATTCTTCATATTGGATGTTTCTGAAAAAAAAAAATCAATATTAGGTCTATAGTTGATTTTAAAATATATATTTTATACACTAACGTAACGAGTTCCTGAGGAGGGTTGGGAGGGTCACAACTTGGGGTAATTTGTATTCATATACAGTCCATGTTCTAATATTTATACAATCATTACTCTATACGCGTAAAGCGCTAGCCATTCATTTCCGGTGTGTACATAGTTGGATTTTATACATGATTTTGTAGTTTTATACAAAAATCGCGCATAAAATGGTTTAAATAAAAATGCCTGGACCACCAATAGATATATTCATAAATAACGGTTATCGTAAAAAGTCTTATATGGCCTAAGTTGTCGAAGACTGTGTGTTTTTGGTGTGTAACGATTTTTAGCATGAAGGAATTGAGCTACCGGATTGAAATTTTATATTTAAGTTAGGTACCGTCCCGGACACTCAAAATAAGCTTTGAAACAAAATCTGCCATAAAGTACTAGTACTTTACCGAGGTACTTTTTCAGTTTTTTATTTTAGATTTTTTCAAAATTATCTCTAACGATTTTGATTAAAATTCAAAAAAATTATTTTTTTTTGATGCTCTTTAAATGTATTTTGCCCTTGAAATCCTGTTTGAAGCACAGTTTACTTTTGTACTTAATAGAAAAGATAAGAGAAATGGTTGCCATGGTAACCGAATATAAATCTTTTTCTTTTTAGATTAGAATTCATATAAATCAATTATTTTTTAAATGCTCCTTAAAAACTATATCAGTAAAATTTTTCGTGAAAATTGTTTGAAGTACACATACTGGTGTAGTATTTCAGATTTTTCAAATTCACTTTCCGGCTCTTCTTTCCATAGAGCCAATGTTAAATCCCTATGGAGATTTACATGTTAATTTCCATTCAAAAGGGCACATTTGGGGACAGGGAGTCCCCTTTTTGGAACTTTTTACATATTTAAAAAATTTTTTCCAATTCTTATGAAATTTTGTATTTATTTATCATTCTCTATTGTGAATAAAATATCCAAATATGAGATTAAAATTTTGAAAAATAACCATAGTTTATTTCAAGCAGTCAACATTTAAAATAATACCCAGAGCATATAGAAATTTTGAATAAATTGACTTTTTTACTTTTATTTACTTATGAAATGCAAGTGGTCAAGTTTGAAATTAAAGTGCTATGCGAAACTAAATATATATTAGGAACCAACCGAATATTCGGTTTCGGCTAGTTTCGGCCAAAAATACTGGCCGAAACCTGAGTATGAAAAAAATAGTATGAGACTATCACAAAAAAAAGGTCAAATGACAATGACGCGAGGGAGAAAAAAATTTTCTGCAGGGCGAAAAAAATTTCAAAAAAAAAAAAAAAAAAAAAAAGGTAAAATTATATGAATTTTGTTTAGGAAATACAAGTGTCGGTTTCGGTTACGGTTTCGACCGAAACTAAGATTGAGGTAAGAGAAAGTTGTGTGATGTGCGTCAGTCAAACCTGATTTTTTTAAAAATAAAATTTAAAATGTTTTCATCGGTCTCTCGAATTCTAAAATTCCATCGACCTCACACGGTAAATATGTGATTTATAATAAATCTTTGTTGGTAATATTAAATTTAACTCTCTTCACAAAATATGACAGGGTTGTTAAAGAAATTATAAAAATAAATACAAAAAAGAAAGAAAAAAAAAAACACTGTGCTCTCGTTGTGTCCGATTTATATCCTCACCCCCACTCTCGAATCCTAATCGGATTATATTCTTTCTGTTGACGTAATACTTGGAAATAGGAAGGGCTGTTCGTTGAGTCTATTAAGAGCATTATTATCTCTTTCATTCATGGGAGGGGACAGGTGGGTTGCAACGGGCCCTTAATTGGTCCTTCTTTCAAATTGGGCTGCAACTAATTAATGCCGCAAGCAAGTCTTTTCCGATTAAAACGAATGACGTCCATGAAAATAATTTTATAAATGGTTAGCTGTCATTTTAAACCCTCCGGTTGCAGCCACCCTCTTAATAGAGTGTAGTGCATTGTAGCTAACTAAGAATCCGGTAATAATCGTCCTGTCTCATTAGAAGAGGATTTATTTTTTCTTGTTTCAATCATTCTTTCTTGCTAAATATTTGTAGCTTATATTTTTAAAAAATACAATACATAAAAATACCTTCATAATAATGATTCTTATTATTATACCTAATAAACCCCTTGCATTTCATAAAAATCTAAAATACTACATCAGTAAAGTGTACTTCAAACAATTTTCAGAGCAAATTGCGTTTTTTTTAAAGAGGATTTGAAAAATAATTGATTTATGAATTTTAATCAAAATCGTTAAAGCCAATTTTGAGAAAATCGGAAAAAACTGAAAAAGTACAACAGTAAAGTGTACTTCAAACAAATTTCACGAAAAATTTTATTGATATACTTTTTAAAGAGCATGTAAAAAATAATTGATTTTTTTAATTTTAATCAAATTCGTTAGAGCCGATTTTGAGAAACTCGAAAAAAACTGAAAAAGTACACCAGTAAAGTGTACTTGAAACAAATTTCACGAAAAATTTTATTGATATACTTTTTAAAGAGCATGTAAAAAATAATTGATTTTTTTAATTTTAATCAAAATCCTCAGAGTCGATTTTGAGAAATTAGAAATAAATTAAAAAAGTACTTCAATAAAGTACTAGTACTTTTTGGTCTATTTTCTTCAAAAGCTTATTTTGAGTGTCCGAGAGGGTACCTAACTTAAATATAAAATTTCATTCCCGAGGACTCAGGGGGCCTTAAAACATAATATATCCATCAAAATCTCGATATCGTTTGACATGATCGCAATACATTCTCTCTATATATTTCATATATAGGGTAAGAGAAAGTAAAAATCGAAGAAGGTAATCTTCATTTTACAATATTAGGACACTCACTTAAAAAACATTCAAATCAAATATAATTCATGTGGTAGTGTTTAAATACTAGTATATCAAAAGAGAGATTCTTAAATTAATTTGGCCCTTAAAGTAATCTATTATTTGAGTGTTTATTAAATAATACATTTAAGGGGAAACGGGAGCGAAGGTGTTACGCATATTTTATAAGAGGGCGTAGTGTGTCATAAAAAGTATGCCCAAAAAAATCAAGTAATTCAAAAATTTGCCAAGAGATGTTAGAATGGTAGCTAATAATATTTAATGCATTTGGTTGATTTTCATTGATCTTTTAACAATAAATACTTTATAAATGTTATTATATATTATGTATCTTTTATAAAAGCATAAAAATATATAAATATAGGCCAGATATAGGCTAATACTATATCTGTTGTTTGACTAGCCTGCCATCTATTGCAAGAATGCTGAACTAATTAGACAGTTTATTTTTAAATAAATCATCTAAGCTTATTTTAAAAATTTCTTAATTAATATGTGATTAATAATAACAATAAATTGATTTTTTAATTTAAAAAAAATTAAAGATTATTAGGACTGATTGTTTTTTTTTTGTATTTACCTGATAACAAAAAAATTAATTACGATAATTTTTTAATACGTCATTAAAAAAATTATAGCTCGATGTCCCAATAATCTCTTATGAATTTAATTCATTTTAAAAAAACCGCATTGAAAAATTCCTTATAATAGTCTAGTTTTTTTTTAAGTACGTTTAGATGTCGCTCTTGAACCCCCTTAATAAAAAAAAAATATAGAGAACATTCCTAGAAAAATTTTTCAACTTGCTAGAAGAGATTTGAAGAAAAATAAAAGTAAATACGACTCCTTTTGTGAGAATTTTCTCCCTATGGAGACGGAGTCAAATTAAAATCATATTTTTCCCCTCGATTTGGTGTATTTTCCGTTTCATGATTAATTATAAGGAGTGCTGAACCATTTTCTGGCCTGACGGCTTGTTATAACTTTATTAGCGACGTGCAAACAAGACAACAAAAGAGCGAATCTTGGCAATTCTCTCCCCAGCTGAGCTTTCAGCACCAGGCAAGGCGTCTTGAGGGCCCCTTGAAAATGTCATCTCCCCTCATGTCATGGGCCCAAATTGCCTCGGAAAATAATTAAAAATGCAACCATACATTCACATCAATAAAGATTAATTAAATTTTCAACCAGAACTTTAGTTAAACTATAAAATTACATCCTCTGTTTGAGGGTTCGGAGCCTCAAGAAAATCAAAAGACATATAAGGTTTCACATTCGCTTAAATTTAATTAACATTGCCGAAAATATTTCTCCCTACATTTCAGAATCTATTGTTTCGTTTCATTTTGCCTTTAATTAGAAAACAATTTTCTTTTTGAATCAAAATATCAAAATTGAATTTTTTTATTTATTAAAAAAAAAAAAAAATCTTTTCAATATTCAATCAAAGAAGCTTTCTAAAAAAAAATTCATTTAATTTTCTTGTATAAATTTTCAAAAGAAAACAAAATAAACAAAATGGTCGATGATCAAATAAAAATATTTTTTATTTCTTCACATATTTGATGAAACTGGTGATCGAATGTGTGCTAGGGAACGGAAATATTTTCAAAATGTGATTGGGCAGAATATAATTATAATTAAAATTAATCTTCTATTAATTAGAAAATGAAAAATAAGAGAATGTATTTAAAAAAATCTGCAGCACACATTACACAACTTACCCTTCGGCAAGAGAAAGTTGTGCACCGTGCTTGTCACACCAGATTTTTTGTGTCTAGATAGGCCTATATTAAGTTTCCCATAGCACCTTAGCTAACTTGACCACTTGCATTTCATAAGTAAATAAAAGTTAAAATGTCAATTGATTCAAAATATCCATAGGCTCTGGGTATTTTAAATGTTGACTGCTTGAAATAAACTATGGTTATTTTTCAAAATTTTAAACTCATATTTGGCTATTTTATACACAATAGAGAATCTTAAATAAATACAAAATTTCATAAGAATTGGAAAAAAATTTTTTAAATGTGTAAAAAGTTCCAAAGGGGACCCCCTTTTGAATCGGAATTAACATGCAAATCCCCATAGGGATTTAAGATGTGGTCTATGAAAGGAAGAGCCGGAAAGTGAATTTGAAAATTCTGAAATACATCAGTAGAGTGTACTTCAAATAATTTTCACAAAAAATATTACTAATATACTTTTTTAAGTGCATATAAAAATATGGGGAATGACTTACCCGAGACTTTCTCGTATATTCTTTTGGAATTACTTTTGAGGTGTGTGTGTGTGTGTGTGTGTGTGTGAACACGATTGTTTAAAAACCAAAGCAGCTAGATTTTATTTTATTTTTTTTTGAATGGTTGCATAAGGTCCGAAGACCTATAATGACCAATAGTCACATGCAGCCAGGAAGAAAATAAAAAAAAAAAGGAGAAGCATTAAGGGGAAACTCAACTGCGGGAACTGAGAAGAGGCCTGTTGAGGTTAGACTTGAAAGTCTGAAGATTGTAGGTTTTGGGGAAGATAGACGCAGGGAGCTTGTTCCAATCACGGGAGGTCATGGGGACAAAGGAAGAATGAAATTGATTAAGCAAGGCTAAGAACTGCTGGACCGTGGATAGGTGACCCGCTGCGTGTTGAGTCTCTCACCTGCTGGAAGCCATTTTATTTAATTTCCCAAAAGTCAAATGATCTTAGAAGCCGAAATATAAATTGAAAATACAATTAACTTTAACACCCGTCTCAGGAAGAAAAATAAATAAATCCCACCTCAATAATCAATCAAAAGTTAGAATATATTTATTTCCTTTATTAAAATAATTTTTTCATATTCATTTTTTTTAATTATTTAATTTGTTTTTTTCTTCTAATTTGATGAATATAAAAAAAAAAAAAAAAAAATAGTTTTATTACTTTTTTTTATTTTTGTCTTTAATAGCTTCTAGGAAAAGATGACGTCACGCGTATTGTTTGGAATCCGGTGCATGTGCACCAAGGACGGAGACTGAGCATCTTTAAGCGACTCTCTCCATCTCACTCGCACTCATTCCCTTCGCTCACTTTCTACTCAAATGCCATTCTAGGGCCTCTTCTTATAGACCACACTATTTGAATTTTTGCTTTTTCGAGGAGGGGGGCGCCTTTTAGGCTCCCTTCCCTCCCCCTTTAGGTTGTCCCCTTCGTGATATTTATACTAATTTTATGAAATTTGTTTGATTAAATTAGATTAATTTCATTTTAACAAAATGGTTTATAGAATGGGCACCAGAGGCGCAGCACTTGCCGGCGGTGCCTTGTAATATGCACACCATTTGCTTGCAAGGCTGTTTGTCTTTATTCAATTCGAGTCTCTAAAGAAAAAAAATAAAGAAAAATTTAATTATATACGTAACAATTTTTATTATTTTTCCAGATTGATTTAATTATTTTAATTAATTGGCTTTAATTTTTCATAAGGCAAGACAATCAACTCAATGCTATCCAATTGGCAAATTCTAGAATTTTTTGCGTCTGACCTTTCGAGAAATTGCGGACTCGAGTCTTTTTCCTGGACTCTCCATAACGTCCTCTATAAGACGGCAAAATTACGGGAAGTTGGTGACAGACGGACAGACGGACACTCCGCTATTATAAATATAGATTTTTCTTTCTCTTACCTCTATATATGTTAATATATATAGAGCAGCGGTTCCCAACCCGTGGGCCGCGGGCTGATTGAAACTGGGCCGCGGACGTCTAAGAGAAGATAAAAATTATTAAAATAAAAAAAAATAATAAAAATTTTCAAATTTTTTTTAAACATTATTTATTTAAATCAAATCCTTGTTGCCAGCGGCGTAACCAGCCTTTGAGGGCGGGGGGGGGGGGGGCGAAGCTCAACTAGGGCGCCGATTTTCCAGGGGGCTCCGCCCCTGGATCCCCTTGCTCGCCTTCGGCGGGCAAATTTCTTGCATCCTGTAATTTTCTCAGCGAATTTGTGAAACAAATCAATTTGTTTATATTTGCATGTTTTTTAATGACACCTGTATGATTTTGTTTTGATTTTTCTTTGCTTTTACGAAAAATGTCGTTTTCTTCTGTGATTATTTCAAAAACTATTCAGTTTTCGGAAAAATATCAAAAAATAAAAACTTTTTAAAATTGAGCATTTTATCATAATATAACAAAGAAATTGAAAATTTCGAATTTTCTGAAAAAACTTATTAGGAAAAGTACTACTTCCAAGTGACGTATTTACTCCAAAAGTTGATAGAAATCTACAATTTTAGTGTAAGGAGCATATACCAAATTTCATCTATCTAGCTGCTTTTGTTTTTAAGCAATCGTGTTCACACACACACACACACACACACACACACACACATAATGCCCAAAATGGTATTTTTGGACTTAGGGAGGTCTAAAACGTGGAGAAACATCAAAATCTCTAAGTCGAATTTTTTTACGATTACAATACTTTCTCTCTACGAGAAAGTAAAAATAGTTGATTTATATGAATTTTAATCTAAAAAGAAAAATATTTACATTCTGTTACCATGGCAACCATTTCTCCTATTCTTCCTATGAAGTACAAGAGTAAAGTGTGCTTCAAAAGTTTTCAAAAACAAAATGAGAATATACATTTTAAAAAGCATGTAAAAAATAGATAATTTATGAATTTTAAACAAAATCGTTTGAAATTTGAGAAAATCGAAAAAAAAAAACTGAAAAAGTACATCAGTAAAGTACTAGTACTTTACTTAATTTTATACACAATAGAGAATCCTAAATAAATACAAAATTTCATAAGTATTAGAAAAAAATTTTTAAGTTAAGAGTACCCCCTTTTGAATCGAAATTAACATACAAAGAGCCGGAAAATGAATTTAAAAATTCTGAAATACTACATCAGTAAAGTGTACTTCAAAGAATTTTCACGAAAAATTTTACTGTTATACTTTTTAAAGGGCAAATAAAAAGTAAAAAATAATTGCTTTATATGAATTTTAATCTAAAAAGAATAAGATTTATATTCTGTTGCAAAGAGGAAGGGACAGACATATAAAGAGGAGGAAAGCGGGAGGAAGGAAGAGACAGGCATTTAAAAAACTGAAGGACTGTCTGTCCCAGCTCGGGCAGCTCGTGGTTGCCATCCACGTACCCACAAGATGTGGGCCCCTGAGCAAAATATCTTACATGTTTTCAAAAATATAATAAAAACTCTTAATAATTCGAATTTGTTTTTCTTTCTTCTTGATAATTCTATGTTTATAAATTTTACATCTTGTGGGACAAGCACAAAACATGCCCTTCAATTATCAAAGCTAAGAGAAATTTGTGTGAAGTACGATTAATCACATCAGAGTTTTAATCGAGAGAACATCTTGGAGTTAGGCAACCAGAAGTGTAAGAAATGAGAAACGAAAGAGAATCCAAGAAAGGAGAAGTTTAGCTCCTCCTTTGAAATACACTAGGCGGAATATGTGGGAGGGAGTATGACGTAAAGCTCCGCCTACTCCTTCTGGCCTAATCGAAAAATATGAAAAGCCCAAGCGTGGCCACGAGTGGCAGTCAAGGAGTAGGGGAGGAGGAGTTTATTTTTCTTCTTTCTTCTTTCATTCGTTTACGCTACTGGTTGCCTAACTCTCAGGTGTCCAGTCACCATAAGGGCCGAGTCTCGGAAAACCGTTATTAGCCGATTCAGAAGCTGGTTAATCTAGGAGGCAAGAGATGGCCATAAGGAAACAAAAATTTTAATCCATCATTTGAAAGGTTCCAGATAATTAATTAAAGGCAAAAAATTAATTATTCTTTAATTGAGTTATTATGGTTATTAATTTAATTAGACTATCTATAAGATATAGACAGAATTTTTTTTTAATATAGCCTATTTTATTTAATGTGATTAATCTAAATTTTTTTTTTTTTTTCGAAAATCAAAAAAAAAAGTTATTTTATAAGTTGTAGATTAAATAGCTTTAATTTAAAAAAAATTTAAGGTCGATAGCTTTAAAAACTTTCAAAATCAGCACCTCGAGACGCGCACCATAAACTCTGACACTGACAGTACATCCAACTTATTTTATGTTTAAAATTTAATTATGTTGCAATTTTAAAGAATCTTTACTTATCTCAATATCATTTACTAGCGCAACGATATCACAATATTTTTGGCATATGTGAGTAATGTTGAATAGAGAAGTGGATGCAGCCAATTAAGTGAGCCTCTATCAGCCACGATCCACTATTAAATATTTGAGTAATATATAAACTAAATAATACAATTAAAAGTATAATTAGGCATCCAGTTATCGAGAAAATCTCAATAACTGTATAAAAATATTGTAAGGTATAATTTTATTTTTTATAATTATCACTTGTTAAAACTTAAGAAAGATAGCGACGCGTGACAGGAATGTCAAACGAGAAATATAAAAAATTTTCTCTTGGGCTGGGCATATTAAAGAAAAGAAAGAAAGAGAAGAAGGGGAAGGAAAGCTGACATGAATAAAAAAAAATGCCAGCCTTACAGCACGCCTTTGCCCCAGAAAGGCTGGAGATCCTGGGTTCGATTCCCGGGGGCCATGGGATGTTTGGCCTCACCAATAAATAACACTCACAGCTTTGTTAAAAAAATTTATTTTTAATGTAAAATTTTAAAAATTAATACTTAAAAATTTGATTTGTATTATATACGTATATTCTAGTAAACAAGTACAGAATGCGCCTTTAAATTACCGAAATTAAGAAAAAATTGTGTGCTGTGCGACAAGATTATCCCCCCCCCCTCCAGAGAAACTCCTCTGCATCCGCCCTTGAGAGGAAGAGCCCATATTCAAAATCGTGATGTGGGGCGAGTAACAAAGAAAAGGGCGAGTTTAGTTAGTGACTAAAAAATTCTGTCAATTTTGACTAATAAACTCGACAGCCCTGAAATATATCTTAGCTACGCCCCTGATCGACTTGTGTTTGATTTCTGTTTCTCGATCAATGCATTAGTGTGTACTCATCGCGTGTGTGTGTGTGTGTGGGTGTGTGTGTGTGTGTGGAGTGGAGAGTGGCTGTGGCTGTGGCTGGTGTGGGGCTGGGTGTGGGAGATGCTCGCTCCTAAGCCCAAGTAATATACCAAGGGAGGAACAGAAAAAGAGATAGGGAAAAATAATGGGAGGAAAAGGAACAAAGAACGAGTCTCGCCCTTGTTAAGATCAAATCGGTTTATTATACACTAGTAATGAAGCTTTCTATACAATTCTCTGAATTGGAAATGAACATTTATCTCGAATTTTTATTGAAAAAATATTTGAACGGGTGAGAAAAAGGATAACATTGTTTTTTGCTAGTTCTTGAGGAAAAAAAAAAACTATTAAATTCAGCCCAAGTCAAAATATGTCATATATTCCTAATCATCTTTGAAAACACTATAAGTATACTGCCCGAAATTTTTATTACAATATACATAGTGAAAAAAAAAAATTGTGATATGACAATTAGGCGCCAACATTTTTGTGCAAAAAAATAGATATATCAAATAAAATACATTTAAGTTAAATAATTTTCGAGATCTATTTATTTGAATAAGAAGGCCTCAATTCGAATTTAACTATGCCATAAGAATATTTGACAATTTTTTTTTTTTTTTTTTTTTAAGTTTTTTCGGCATCAGAGACCATTTAGACCTCGTCTCTATAAGTAGAGAATTCAAATGAAATAAATTTTTGTCGCATGAAACGGGTTGCGAATCCTTGACCCCTAGCACAAGAGGGAGATACTCTAGCACTGTGCTATGACCCAAGGGCAATTTATTCAGGGTATGTGTAATTATTATTTCAAAAATCGAAGAAGCGACTCGTCGTCGAGCAAGGAAAAGCAGAAGAAAGCAAAAAAATGATACTCCAATAGATTCCAATGGCCCTACAGCTACAGGTTTCCCTGCTGGACCGATTTTGATGAAGTTTAAAATACAAATAGATACTATTGAAGACCCGATACCTTTTGATATAAAATTTCATATAATTGGATATTTATTAATTCATATGCCCGAGAGGGGTGGGGGTGTGCGGCTGGGGGTTGGGCCACGGATCCGTCAATTTGTACTCGATATGCCCTTACCACTAGACCACAGCACGGCATTCGGGTGTATGAATTCACTGAGAAAGCAATTTTGGTTATCAAGAGAAATGGACTCAAATTCGGCGCCACAAATTTCTCCGTCAACCAGCTGAAATCTAATTAGAAAATTTGAGAAGAGCTCAAATTTTATTAAATAATAAATAAGAAATCACATATATAATATTTAAGATATTATATACCATCTATTGCAATAGTATTGAGAATAAAGCCCGGAAGTTAGGCAGCCCAAATGGCAGCTGGTCTGTCTAAGAAATATCTTTTTCAAAGCAGACATTAGGGCGATCGGCCTTTATTACCATAAAAATTTATCTTTTTAATATATTAGTGAACGTGTACCATTTGGGCTGCCTCACTGCCGGGCTTTATTCTCAATACTATTGCAATAGATGGTACATTGCGTATTAATAAATATTTAATTATATACATTTCCTTCGCGGCTCACATACGCGATGTATATATCTTTAATATTGTAAATCTAATTTCTTATTTATTATAAAATTTCATTTTGGAGCAAAAGTGACTTTTTGAGAGGACATGAAAATTTCAAATTTGTCCTATCTTTAACATGGCGAAAAAACAATTCCTGACTATATTGCACCCTGATGACGTCATATATGAGCAAATCTATTAAAATTAGTAATTTTCATCCCTAATAGAATGAAATATTTTAGGATAGATCCATTCAGATAGAAATAGAATAAGAATAAGTGTTACCAACATCAAAAGATACAAACCCTAAAGCCTTGTTTATTGTTTTGAATGGATAACAAGCGATGTATTTACATTCTATCAACATGACAAAAATAAAAATCCTAAAATTTTATAAATTTATCTTTATTGTTTCGAATCTACAACAAACGATATATTTACATTGTTTAACCGTTTTGAATGCATTTGAAAGGATCTATCCATGGCATAGCTTAATATTTAATATAAAACAATGATTAATAGATAAATGTAATATTTCACAAAAAGAAGTGAAATCTCAACCAAAAACATCGCATTTCTTATGCCCATAGTCAAGGTGAAATCAAATAAATGCAGTTATATAAAAGTGAGGATATATGAAACAAATAAAATTCTGTAGGGGTTTTATTTAAGTGAAAATATTTCCTCGCTTTTATATAACTCAGATAAACGAGGCGCATTTTTTTGATTTCACCTCGACTCGGGGCAAACGAAATGCGAGGCGCCAACGCCCTTTTTTGCTTTGTTTTTGATTGAGGAAAATTTCAGGAAATAGCCACTCAAGACAGTGAGTGAATTATTTAAAATTTATTTTAAAGAATAATTAATTAAATATTAATAAATATATATACGATTATTAATATAAATATGTCTTCTTCTTCTTCTTCTTCTTTCTTAGCCTTATTCGGCTCGGCTGAATGGGATTTTTTTTGCGATTGGGAAGGAAAAGAACAGGCCGGCCCGTCGCACGGTTGAAAATATAGAAGGAAGGGACAGACATGTAAAGAACAGAAGGACTGCCAGTCCCAGCTCGGGTAGCTCGTGGTCGCCATCCACGTACCCACAAGATGTGGGCCCCTGAGCATATTAATATAAATATGTATAACTGTTATATTTCATAGGGAAATGTATCTTCTTTATAAATGTATTTTTTCTCAATTGACGTTTCGATTCAAGTAAAGGCAATCTTCAAAGCAGGGATAAATTCATTATTTTTCTAATAAATGATTCTTGGTTCGATTCAACCATTTATATCTGAAAAATATTTAAATTAATAATATTAATTGAGAGTTGATAAAGTACATTCATTGATCTCGTTGTTGAAAGTGTCATCTATTAAGTGTCTGAGTTAATTCAAAAATGAGCACTTATCTTGGCGAACCTTTTGGGCTCCCCTGTGCCGTGCGCAGCATTCCAATTCCTCCTTCATCTCCTATTTCCAATATTTCTCTCTTCTATATCTTCTTATCAGTATTCCGTCCCGGGTTCGCTCCTTCAACACCAAGCTCAGTACTTGATGTACGTGTACATGGTGCACTCAAAGTTATAACCTTCCCCTCCCCCCTACACACACACACACTCACAGGCACACATGCACTCACACACATCGACACAATCTAAGTTGTAGTAAATATGAAAGTATTATATTGTATATTAAATATAAGGTATTTTTTTTAAATTCGAAATATAAAACTGAACGCGTATATTATTGCTAATTAGTGGTATACGTACGTGATTCACTGAGTTGGATATAATTACATCTTGAAATTGAGTCAATTTAATTAAAATCAATCAGAAAGCTTGTTTTGAACTGTCACGTTTGTCATTTTATCCATTATCTTTTAAAAAAATTTATTTCTTGATTTAATTAATTCATATTTGATAAATATTATTAAAAAAAAATATATACAGTATATATTTATAAAAAATTTTTAAAAGATATTTTTTTGGAATTTTTAATAAAGAACTAGTTATTTAAAGACTTAATGTTGTACAGTGAGGGACAATATTAAGTCCCACCCATGCGTTTTCTACATGTGTTTATTTCATTGTTATTATAAAATAAAATGAAAATCTTTATTGGAAATTTTCTAGGTCTGAACCAAAAAAGTTTCCATTAAAAAATATATAGTATTTTTTGTAAAAACAATGAAATAATCACACGTAGAAAACGCACGGATGTGACTCAAGGGCGGATCCAGAGGTGTTTCTCGGGGGGGGGGGTAATCTGGTGTGACTCGTCTCACAGCACACTATTTTTTTTTAATTTCGGTAATTTAAAAGCGCATTCTGTACTTGTTTACCAGAATATAAATACACATCAAATTTTTAAGTATTAATTTTAAAAATTTTACATTAAAAATAAATTTTTTGCGAAAAAAAGGTATTTTTTTCGAATCTCGGAGGGAGGGGTAATTACCCCCCTTTACCCCCCCCCCCCCTTGTATCCGCCCTTGATGTGACTTAATATTGTCCCTCACTGTACAGTCGGGCCACAAGTGCCTGACATGCTTGAGCTTAGGCAACTAAAATGCTTAGCCGTCGGAAGTGTTGTCTTTAAAGTATTTTTTTCTCCTTCAGTTACTTTAAAAAAGATGAATTAGTAATCAGTGGCGTCATTTCAACTTTTTCTTGGGGGGGGGGCAAACATTTTTTTTTCTTAAAATTTACTTACAAATGGGTACTCAAATTTGGCCAAAACATATTTAATTCAATTAATTGTTTAATTTTGTACAGTTTGTATACTCGTAGATGTCTTTTGGAGTATTTTATTTAGAATAATGTAAAATTTTATAAAAATCAGAGCCCTTGGGGGGGGGGGGGGGCAAATGCCCCCCCCCCCCAAATGACGCCACTGTTAGTAATATTATTTGATTCAATGATTAATCTCATTTTATGAAAATAACTGGATTGTTCGAGTTGATTAATTAAACTACCGTGATTAAAATAAAGATTCATCGACCCAAACCCTAGGCCTTATACTAAGTATGACTGAAAAATATTTGATGTTGAAAATTATAAGTAATCAGACTCCGCCGACGTGTTAGGGTGTTTCCCAGTGAAGGGGAGGGGGGCGGCAAAAGAGTCCACTGCCTAGAAGCGGCAAAAGCCTATATCTGCCCATGCATTGAATATTAATGTCTTATTCAAAAATATAAATCTCGAACAATTCTTAAATACAGCCAAATTTTTTTCTAGAGCATTTTACATGTGAGAGATTCGATTGAGAAGGTGAACCATACAATTTTGCGCACATCATTTTAAGCATCGCCCTAATAAGCATATTAGTAGAGCGATTGTGGGGCAGAAGGCGCTTGTAGAGTTTCAAATTTTTAAAAATATTCAATGAAATTTGAATGAATATCCTTAGTTACATTAATTTATTCAAAAAATATTCTCAATGAAGGGTACATGAAAATTTTCTTATTAAAAATATTTGCAACAACTCGTAAAAATATTAAATAAGTCCGATTATTCAAAATTGTTAATTTTTTATTATAATAACTATAAAAAATTACAATCACCATAAAATGGATAAATAAGTAAAAACAAAGATGAAGTTTTGTACATTGTTAGATCTAAGTGTCACCAACATTTTCCCCAAATCGATGATGGAATATGTGGGAAATGAATTTTTCCCTAAAATGTCGATTTTTGAAAAAAATTTGGTTATAAACTCCGCCGACATTCAAATATCCTATCATTTTAATACATATTAATTTTAAACTGGTAACCGTTGGCTCTAGTTGAAACATTATGCATTAATAGGAGAATTAAATTCAAGTATGATACACAAGGTTTTTTGTTTCAATGATTTATTTATTTAATATTAACACTTTATACGTATTTCGACACATTTATTTATTTAACATTAACACTTTATACGTATTTCGACACCATATGTGTCATCATCGGAAGTGAATTACATACTGGGTATCCAATTCGATTCCGATGATGACACATATGGTGTCGAAATACATATAAAGTGTTAATGTTAAATAAATAAATCATTGAAACAAAAAAACCTAGTGTATCATGCTTAAATTTAATTCTCCTATTAATACATATTTTTATAAATCTGGGTCACTAGAATTCCATAAAAATCAGTTTTAAGAGATAATTTTGAAATATTATTATTAGGAGAATTTTTAATTATAGACCACATTTTTGTTTTAAATATTTATTAAAAATATATAAATACTGCATAACGTTTCGACTGCTTATTCTGCAGCCCTTATCAAGTACTGTTTTGATTCTAACTTTACAGAAATGCCGACAGATGGCGCTGACGTCGCTGTATATAAAAAGGCAAGTAACGGACATGACAGTTAGTTCATTTGAGTCGGAGCAAGTGCACAGTACTTGATAACGGCTGCAGAATAAGCAGTCGAAACGTTGTACAGTATTTATATATTTTTAATAAATATTTAATACAAAAATGTGGTCTATAATTAAAAATTCTCCTAATAATAATATTTCAAACCACAAAAGCTTTAATAAACACAATTTTGAAATAATTGAAAATGTTTTCTTCTTCCGTTATTGCTTAATGAAAAGAATTAATAGGATGATTTTAAATCTTCGTAATGTTGTAGGAAACAGTAAATTTTATATAATTAAATATTTATGGCACACCGAGTACAAATTGGTGGCTCCCGGCGGCACACTTTTTTTGGGTATATATACAGTATTTAGATTAGTAAATTTTCTTGCCGAAAACAGCTGCTTTAAGTTTGTTTCAAATTCAGAGAGGGAAAAAAACGTAATTATTTAGATAAAATAGAATGGGAACGTCAAGAAATTTTCATCAAAGTTCAAATTGAAGAAGACATCGAAACTTGTTTTTCTCAATAAATTGACGGCGAACTCGATTTCAATCGAGCATGTTTATATATGTGAGCCTGTGTACGGAGCGTGACATTATCTGTTTCTTGCATATCTATTGATATAAATAGATTTTCTGCTTTTTATTGGCGACATGATTGAATGGAATGGAACAACTTTTCTGATCCACAACAAGTCAAGTCTTTTGTTAGACAATTAATTAATTTATAGTAAAATCATTTATAGTAAAACGTAATTAATTTGTAGATATTTTTTTAAAACACAAAAGTATGAAGAGAGGTGATTTGCAAAGCTTAAAAAGTCTGCAGACATATATGACTATAGCAAAGGGATTTTTTCAACATTTAGAATTTATGATACTATTTGATAAAAATTGTTCCAAGAAAAATCTTTAAGAAACGACGAAGAAAATATATGTGGTGAGTAGGAGCAGCCAAAATTAAAAAGCCTCCAATTATTCACAATCCAGCGAGTCTTTAATTTTGGCTGCTCCTGCTCATCTACATTTACCTAAACCAACAGCCATTGACATAAATTGAATAATTATTTATCAATTCCTCTTGATAATTTTCAAACCTAAGATATTTTGTAAATTTGTATGTAAAAAAGTTTTATATTTTTATCAAAGAGTTTTTTTTTTTTTTTAAAGCCCAGGAAATTGACATGCTGTTGAAACATGTAATACAGAGACTAAGGGGATCGCAAGGGCAAAGTTCTCTGTCTCGGCAACGTAACCGGGCGTAGAATTTAGAATTAGAATTAGTGACAAGTGATAGGATAATGATACTAATGCCTTTCCTTAAATTAAAATAAACTTATTTATAAATAAGAAATTATATATAATATTTAAGATATTATATATATCGTGTAGATAAGCCGCGAAACGGAAATTTATATAATTAGATATTACTCCATGTACCCGAAAAAAGATGTAAGGGAGTGCCGCCGGGAGTCGAACCACGGATCCACCGATTTGCGCTCAGTGTGCCTTACTTAAGGCACCTGTATCTAATTATATAAATTAAAATAAACTACAACCTTAAAAAATTTAATAGCTCTTATAGCTTTTGATATAATTTCATCATGTATTTTTAGAATACCTCACACAGTGGAGGTACCGCTGCGATTTCCGTAAAACGAAAAATCACGCAGTCGATAGGCGAATACTTTGTTATATACCTTCGATAATATGGAAATTTCATTCAGACTTAGCACGATTTTATTAATTTATCTTTAAAAAGATATCGATTTATATTTGAAAAGCTCGGGCTTTTGGCTAGATTGTTTTTTTTTTTTTTTTTAGAGGATTCTTTTAGCCCGATAAATATAAAGTCCAGATTCAACCTGTTGCGGTGTTCTTAGGGGAGAGCGAGACGGCAAGGTGTTCAGAAATGTGAATCCACGACGATATCATTCTTTTAATTTTCAACCGTTCTTTACTTTTTTTTTTTTACTTGTATGATTTAAACCTTTTTAAAGGGAGAAGGTCAGATTCGTATAAAAACTTTTTTCTTTGTGTTACTGAAGAAGAGATAATTTATTTAAACAAATTAAAAATAAGAATGATTAAATTTTCTTATACAAAATTCTAAATTAATTTCTGATTAAATTAATAGATTCTTATTTGGAATAAATAAAATACTTTACTCGGCTTTTATATGTCTTTCGTCATTTGAAATTTAGATGGAATTTATTTGAGTGCCTTTAAAAAAAAAAAAAAAATATTTGCATCGCATGGAGCTCTTGATTTATACTTACTTTAACTTGTCGTTTTAATTAATTTTCTTATACTCTTTATTTTATAATTATCTTTATCAAAAATAAATGAAAAGTCAATGTGTCAACAGGCAGATGATAAATTCAATCTTTTAAATAAATAGAAGGATATATAAGTTTGATATTCAAAGAAACAAACATACAATTAAATAAACGCCTTCACATCTTTCTTCCAGGGGTTGTCGTCGTTGAATTGCCTTCAGATCAGATTAAGATTTAAAGTGAGATAGAACAACTGGGGCTATTGTGTAGTTGCTCTTCAAATGTAGTTGGTTAATTACCTCGTCCGAGACCTTTGGGAGTAATCTCAGACGGGGTGATCATTTAGAGGAAAAAGCAGCAGGACACCTTGTTATAAACAGCGATCAATTACGGGAGAAAAAGAAGTATAACTAGAAAATGTTATAACAAAACCAAACGGCAACCTGTTAACCAGGCCAATGAGTTCGATAGGTAAGGGAGGTGGGACAGAGAGAGTCAACTCACCGTGCAGCGAACATGGTGAGGATGACGATGACGATGACGATACCGACGAATCAACGGAGGCGCAGAACACACAGCTTTAATGGGAGTGATGCTGGAATGGATCTCTAAGAAAGCAAAGCAAAGCAAAGGTGGCGGCGCTGGAGCCACGCAGCGCGCATGTGGCACAAGCACGGCTCCATTTCAATTCATCGCTTAACCAGGCCCTTTACTCACTAATTATATTATCTTCACTCCGATCAATGTGGTTTTCCTCCGAAACGAAAACAATCAACACCCTTTTTTTCTTTATTAGTCATAAGCCATTGCTTTTAACCATAATCTATTAATAATTAATTAACTTTGAGTTAAAGTAAAAATTTGATTTAATAGACTTTAGAAATTTAAAAAGATAAATATATTTTATTTAGAGATGAAATATCTTTTTGCCCATGGCAAGCAATTGCTCGCCGAAGACGGGCATCGCGACTAGAATTATATTTTTTTGGAATGGGTGCATAAGGTCCGAAGACCTATAATGACCAGTGGTCACATGCAGCAAGAAATAAAAACAAAAGGAGAAGCATATAAGGGGAACTCAACTGCGGGAACTGAGAAGATGCCTGTTGAGATTAGACTTGAAAGTCAGAAGATATAGTTTCGGGAAGATAGACGCAGGGAGCTTGTTCCAATCACGGCAGGTCATGGGGAAAGAAGATTGGAATTGATTTGTTCTGTTAGTCGTGATCTGAACAGCATAGGGATGCTGGGACGATGCATCCCTTGTGTTCCGTGTATATGTTGCATTGGGTGGAATAATTGATTTTAATTCGGAAGATAATTGACCATAGTAATACCTATAGAAGAGAGAGAGTGAAGACACGCTTCTTCTATGATCTAGTGACTTTAGAGATAAAAGATAATGCTGTCAGTCTATTTGTTTGTAACGCATAAACTTCGAAACTACTGGACTGGAGTTTTTTATATTAGGTAGAGAATTCTCCGGGTGTGGTTTCAAGCTATCATTATTTTATATTAGGGGTAACGGACCCACCTTTCAAGAGGCTCCCGAATCCTTAATTTCCCCCATTTTAAAGTATTGTGTTCTATCACACCTTATGAAAAATTAAAGCCAATTAATCATATATAATAATTAAATCTCTCAAATGAAAAATAATAAAATTTGTTATACACTTTTTATATCCATTTTTTATATTTTCGTTTGAGAAAATGCGTCGCAAAAACAAAAACTCTTAAAAAAGATGTGAATATATTTATGTAATGTATTATATATTATATAATTTTATAAGCATTATTTTAATAAAATCTTGTTTTTAGGAGGCCGCGGCCCGTGGGATTCGTATAAAAACGGAAATATTTAGATTTGTCCAAACATATTTATATTGAAGTCATTATTTTCATCTTTAGAATATGCCTTGTATAAACAAAATTAGTTAAAAAGGAAAATATTTATATATAAAAAAAGTTGACAACAATATAAAAAATCTGGTGTGACTGGTCGCACCAGATTTTTTGTGTAGACATATATTAAGTTTCCGCGGATATATTAGAATTCAAGGTATACAATTTATAAATATGGGGAAATATTTATATTTTGTTACCATTGAGATATTTTGTTCACAGACACACACACACACACTTAAAACCTCTTATAATTCGTATTTGCAGCTTACAAAGCTCGTTAATTCGTACTGTTTACAAGAAGGGGAAGGAGAAAGACAAATTTTTCTCGTTCATTCTTAATATTTTCAGAGAAAAGAAATGAGGAGAGGAGAGATCGAAATTGAGTCTACAATTCCGTCTTCTCGTGAATATTTTAATTTTTGTTTTTATTTTTGTACTCCCGATAATTCGTACCAAACCATCGGTTCCGTGACGATACGAATTATCGGGATTCTACTGTAAGCCTACAGTATTTTAAAAATGTTTTTGAATATTGGGGAGGGAAGGATCTTTAAATGTGAGTTCATCCCCCTAAAAAATTCATTTACCCCATCAAAGATAGATATTTATTAAAACAAAATAATATTGAATATTATTTTAATAGACATTTTTTAATTAATGATACTTTATAAGACAGATACTGTATTTATAATTGTTTGAACCGAAACATAAGTGGGTCCGAGCCAGTTGGAAGGGGTTCCAAGGGGATGAAGCCCCACTGGCTAGGCGCGGCTAATAATATTAATATTTAAAGTATAATTTATTTTTATTTAATTTAATTGTATTTATTATAAGATGTGATTTTGTGGGTTTCTGGGCAAATTTAGAATTTGAGGCTCAATAGAAAGGCGGCAGAACGATGCGCCCCGCGATCACATTTCATTAGTCGATGTATTTCTTTACCCTCCTGATCCTTTTGGGGGCAGCATCTCAACACGCTATTGTTGCTTCTTCCCTTTTGTTCAGAGATCGAAAACAGAGGGCTTAAGGGCAAAGCCAGCCAGATCCTATCAAGGTTCAAAATGCTCACGAATCGGGGGTTCGTTTTCTCTCTTAGATGATTCGTTAAAATGAACTTTTACTATCTCTCTATAAACTTCAACCCTTGTGTTCGGCTATAAGAACTCTGGAGAAAATAAATAAAAATTCTCTTATTAAAGTAAGGGCCATGGCAATTCAAGCAGATATATTAAAACAAACCAAAGTTTCAATAAAATTCATCTGAATAATTTCTAAATATTTTATATTATATATACGAGAAATCTTTTTCCTCTCTTTAAGATCAAACTTAAAAATTTTATAAATCTAATTAAATATCAAATTCGCGCTTCATTTTCACACACAGATTAGATTAGAATTTATTTGATAGTAGCTCCAAAATAAAGATATCTACTTGGCATTTTATTAATACATATTTAATCATATTATATATAACAAGTCGTGGCTGTAACAGAATTGGATTAACAAGAAGACGATGCAGCCAATAAGAAGCATCTATTTTTCAATACTCTTTATTACGGATCTCTAAGCAAAGTAAGACGCTGGACGGTAGACAGGTGAAGTGAACAACTTCAATAAATTGATAATTTGTAGAAGGGATAAAAAAATAATTTATTTAGTTTGAAAAATAATAATATAATATATAAACTTTTTACAAAAACAAAAACAGAGTCGCAAGGCAACGAACAACAAAGAGGGAAGTCTCTAACAATGCAAGGAGTCGCCACACAGGTAATAAAACCGTAAAAGCGGTAACGAATCATTAATTCGGTAAAACCGGATTTTTCTCTATTTTATCAAATAGATTTCTTATATTTTAATTTTACAAAGTTTCATAGTCGGATGAACTCAAAATGATCAATTTTTGAGTTTTGAATAACTTGCACCCCACCAGGGTAAATATGACGAAATTTGAAATTTAAGGTCAGAGTAAAATATTTTTTTTTTCTTTTTATTATATGGCCTCGGCCTAATCACCATTTGGCCAGCTTAAGCCAAGGGCGGATACAGGAGGGTAAAGGGGTAATTACCCCCCCCCCCCCGAGATTTGAAAAAATACCTTTTTTTCGTGAAAAAATTTATTTTTAATGTAAAATTTTAAAAATTAATACTTAAAAATTTGATTTGTATTTATATTCTGCCAATCAAGTATAGAATGTGCCTTTAAATTACCGAAATTATGAAAAAATAGTGCGCTGTAGGACGAATCACACCAGATTACCCCCCCCCCCCCCCCCCCGAAAAACATATCTGGATCCGCCCTTGGCTAAAAAAACAGAAACCCCCCAAAAAAAAATGCATTCTGTATTTATTTATCAGAATATATATACAAATCAAATTTTTAAGTATTGATTTTTAAAGTTTTATATTAAAAATAAAATTTAATTCCAAAAAAAATCAAATCCCCGGGGGAGGGGGTAATTACCCCTTCCGCCTTGTATCCGCCTTTGAGCTTAAGTGATATTTACATTTTCAAGTACAAATTGTAGATCCAAATTATAATTTCTGAGATATACAGATTAATTAAGTCTAATAATAACAAACAATAATTTCTAAAATTAATATTAAGAAATTTTTAAATAGAGATTAAGAGATTTACGTCAGAGTAAAATATAAAAGACTATGATGAACTCAAAATGATATCGCCTCTTTATTTCAAATTTCATCAAATTTTGACTAGTGGGGACCAAGTTATTCAAAACTCAAAAATCCGTGATCATTATGAGATCAGCATGGTCTTTTCTATGCTACTCTGACCTTAAATTTCGAATTTCAAATCACGACTAGTGAAGGCTAAATTATTAAAAAAAAATGCTTGTATATGAAAATGTTTAATTTAATTTGGTAAAGTTTGAATTCTAATTGGAAAAGTTTGTTTTTGACTTGGAGTAGCTGAGTCCCGGGCCGGTAATGAAAATCCACGGCTTTAAGTAGCGACAGATATTGTTATCAAAAAAAGATATATCCACATGGTTCAGCCGCTTAATCTCCCCTTCTACTTTCAATTAGTATATGACTCGCTAACGCGTGTCCGTTTAATAAGGTGAGCGACGTTTTGGAACAATTTAATAACTTTCTTCCATCTATAAAATTCAGATTCCTTTCCTAGATCCCTTGATTATTAAAAGAACATGTTTTGATATACAGGTATATACTAAATTCGCAGACAGTAGGATGTTCACGAATTCTTTTTCTTCTTCTCTCCTCGCCCTGTCCCGCGATGAGGGGTCGGCGGACGTCACTCTTTCCCTCCAATCCTATCATAAGTTTTTACGACCGGAAGAAAAAGGACAGGCCGGCCCGTCGCACGGTCTGACGCTTGTTGAAAAGAGGAAGGAAGAGACAGACATTTAAAGAACTGAAGGACTGCCTGTCCCAGCTCGGGCAGCTCGTGGTCGCCATCCACGTACCCACAAGGTGTGGGCCCCTGAGCAAAGGATGTTCACCAATTACCATTCTAATTTACCTATTGTTTACAAGATAAATGCGTAAAATTATTTTTTTTTAAAGTATGTGTGATTTAGGGGATGTATTTACAATTTTGTCAAAAAAATTTGGAACAATTTTAAGAACTTGCAAGTACAGTGAGCGCCACAATTAAGTCCCCACTTAATAGCTTTAGCCTTAAGTATATGGCATAGTATGTGGTGTAATGTGAAATAATTTTAATGACTGAAAAGGAAAAACATAAAATCTGGTACAGACAATTTTATTTTTTACCTTTTAAAATTTAAAATTACTTAAGCCTAAAGCTATCAGGTGGGGACTTAATTGTGGCGCTCACTGTACAAATTGTCACCCTAAATACATGATCAATGGAGATATATACCTTTGGAACTTTTTACACATTTTAAAAAGTTTTTTCCAATTCTTATGAAATTTTGTATTTAGATTAAAATTTTCAAAAATAACCATAGTTTATTTCAAGCAGTCAACATTTAAAATACACAGAGCCTATGGAAATTTTGAATCAATTGACTTTTTTACTTTTTTTACATTTATGAAATGCAAATGGTCAAGTTAACCTAAGGTGCTATGGGAAACTAAATATATCTTGACACAAAAAATCTGGTGTGACAAGCACGGTGCACAACTTTCTCTTACCCTTCGGTAAATGTTGTGCGCCAGTCACACCATATTTTTTAACAATAAAGATCACATTCCTAAAAGTAAAATAAATAATACCATTTATCTTATAAATTAAATTGCTTGGATTGTCCATCCCCCTTAAGGGTACAGTCGGCGCCACAAGTGCCTGATCTGCTGGAGAGTGGAGCCTTGAGCCTAGTCAACCAAACCAATATTTTAAAAATAAATAAATCATCTTTTCTTAATTCAACTAAAGCTACTTTTAAGATAACACTGGTGAATGTTAAGCATTTTTGTTGCCTAAGCCCAAAGCTCCACTTTCGAGCACTTGTGGCTCCCACTGTACGTCCAAGATCTTTCTGAAATATTCAAAAAATCGGTTTTAATTAAATAATAATAAAAAAGGTGTTTGTACACCCTATAGATAGATCTATTTATTATTAATTGAATGTATTTCACTTCTCGGTGTTTTTAACTTCATTGTCACATTGTCACGAAGGAGTAATAAAGCTGCGGTCTGTTTTTTCATTTTCAATCAATTCATGAATAGGGCCTATTTATTCTCTTCTAAAAAAAATTTCTACAAACGCTGACCTGATTAGATGAAATCGATTGCCAAAAGAATAAATAAAAATTTATATTAAGAAAAAAACTCTCATTTTCCATCCACAGTTAAAAGAATTGGAGCACTGGATTTCCAATATTTATCTCCATCATTTTTATTTTTTTTTTTTACTTATTGGAATATAATCAATCATAGACTAAAATAACAAAAAATTTTATTAATACTTATGGCAATATTGATTTTTCAACTGCTATTTTACCGGTGGTTGTATTATTGGATTTTACCAGTCTAAAAAATAGACTTAAAAATTATTTCATAGGGAAAAATAAACAAACACTGCATGTTGAATGAATTGGAATAGGTTTTGCGTATTAAGGCAGATATTTTTTTTTTTTTTACTTTCTCTTAGCCTATATATGAAATATATAGAGAGAGAAAGTATTTTAGAATATGATCTATATAAATGTTAATGTTTTATTTATTTCGCTTGTACTAGAAATTTTTTTTTTTCCTATTGGCATTTCTTGTTTATATTTCACTGTCAAGTAATTTATTCGATCTTATTGTGCTAAACCAGAGGGGCTCAATCGAATGAATGGACCGAGTGGTTGATAGATCGGACCGGAAGTCACCGTCCACTTCCGTTCTAAGGCAGAAAGATTTTTCTTTAGGGTGGAAACTGTAGGGAGAAGAGAAAGTTAAAAGATGGAGAGAGAAAGAAAAGAAGGGAGAGGGAAGAACATAAGAATCGCATCGCTGGTGTCAAACCTCAACTAGTGGACATGGAGGAAGAAAAATACTCTTAAAAAAAAATACCTCCGCCTTCCAAGAAGGGCTTGGCTCTGCATTAAAGGGAATTTTCAAAGTAAAATATAAAGGGGAGGAGGAAAAAAATTAGAATTCATTAAGATTTTAAAAGTACTGGATTTTAGAATTTCTAAAGGATATAAAGGAACAAGCAGGACAGTCGCACGGCCTGACGGTTGATGGCAACTAAGGAAGACTGCCATAAAGGTATAGAAGAAATGTAGGCATTGGAGGTAGCCATTCAAGTAGGGGAGAGCGGGGTACTTTGCAAGGGCGGATACAAGGGGGGGGGGGTAAAGGGGGTAATTACCCCCCCCCTTCGAGATTTGAAAAAAATACCTTTTTTTTTGCAAAAACTTGACTAAGAGTGTTTTATTGTTATTAAGTGCTCAAAGTAAAGTTTTTTGTCGGAGCATGGCATTTTTTTACTCTGTCACTATCAATTGAAGGAATGTGAATATTATTTTATCTTAATTCTTAGTTAATTAGCTATACATTCAAGTCTTTGTGTATAAGTTTGGTTTGTTTTAAGTTGCTGAAACCGTTACAAAAACAAAACAAATAGGGGCACTTTGTCACAATGGATAAATGGGCATTTTGACTACTGAGAAAGTGTGAACCAGTATTATGTATTAAAATCTCGTGCACTTGGTAGATATATTATTGGTTTAAAAAAGATGACAATTATAATTTATATATATTTCTTTATTTCAGAGCGTATAGAGGCTAACAAGATTACGCAAAAATCACTTGTTTCGGCGAAATAACGCCTTCATCAGAGCTACATTAACTGGAATACAATTACAATTTTTACAATGATGTATTTTACAAATAGAACAGAAACAAATTAAGTAAATATTTTATCTCTTCACTAAGTATGTAAAATTTAAACGGAGCCTGCAAGATCTTGGTTATCACAATTAAAATGAATAATGAATGAGATATTATAAAATAATTTTCTTTAACCTGTAAGATTAAACGTTAATTACATAAATTTTTTATACATGTCAAAAGTGTCAATTCATTAAATAAATTGTCATCAAACCTTAAATAATTTCATATTCCTTTTTATGGGGTTTTAAAAGGAATATGAAGTTGAGTTCCAAGGGGCTGCGACTTCAAAAAGTTTACAAAGCACTGACATAGACGACCGAAACGTCGCTGTGGGTTTAAATAAAATAAGAAAAAAAAACATAGTTACAGTGCTTTTATTTACTCTGCTACATATTAATTCAGCCATTCGCCTCTATTTTAATATTAACAATTCAATAATTAAATTTCTGTCATGATCGATAAAATTCATTTAAAATAATCACCAGCTATTAATTTCAATATCGGCACGTGACAAATTTTTAATGGCACTACAAATGATTTAAATTAGAGACTTTAAATAAGAATAAATCTTGTCCTTTCCCCCCCCCTCCCCCCTAAAAAACAATTAAACAAGGTGGTAATTATCCAATTTTCATAGATTGGAAATATGATTAATGGATTAGAATGAATTGTTGCCGTGAGGATGAACCGCAATCGTTTATACTGTAGCTTCTTGGTGTCGATTCGCGACATCGCGATCCAATCACATTAAGGGAGTATTGTTGCACGTAAAGGGACAAAGCTCCAATCAGCCAAATGGACTTGGCCATTGTGCTCCCCCAATGGTAACATACATACTATACCAACCCCTGTACTATCCTGTTCCATCATTTGCAAGTCACTTAATCGGTCTTAACAGTGTAAGGGTTGCTAGCTTCAGTTCAGTTACTTGCTTGTTCAGAAGGCATTAAAAAACACCTAGCTTGGATTAGAAACCCTTCCTGTCAGTCTATCAGCGGATTGAATTAAAACCGTTTCAAACTAATTACCATGTTTATTTTATTGCTTAGAAGGAAGGGGAAAAGTTTATATTTATTACTTCTAATAAATTTCATGTGGAATATTTGTAGCGAAGTGTTTAAAAGGATTGCAAATTGAATTTTTGTTTGATTCTTCATTCGGGTAACCGAATTTAGCCAACTGAGCGAGAAACAGACAGCTGTAAATTTAAATTATTTTTGAAAGATTCACCATAGGCCCCTACTCTAAATCTTTCAACAAAAAAAATAATATTACATTTGTTCTGAGTGGGTCCAGGGCTTTTAAGCTCTTTTTTTGAGAGGGGGTGGGAAAATATTAATATAGATTGAAGCTTAATGAGTGATGCCGAGAGAAATTGTAGACCGAAACTCCCCAAATACGCTGATTTTTTCGCAAGGGTGTAGGAAGGGAAAAAAAAACAAAAATGAATTTTTTTATTTTCCCCAATGAGTTTATTTCCTGATATTTCGAAGGCACATAGGCTCTTCTTCCTCAGAGGAAGCTGAAAACAATCACAATGTTAAAAAAAAAGTATTCTTAATTTTGTTAACATTGTGATTGTTTTCAGCTTCCTCTGAGGAAGAAGAGCCTATGTGCCTTCAAAATATCAGGAAATAAACTCATTGGGAAAAATAAAAAAAATTTCATTTTTGTTTTTTTTCCCTTTCTACACCCTTGCGGAAAAATCAGCGTATTTGAGGAGTTTCGGTCTAAATATTAATATACCCGGAATTTGGTTGTGTACAAAAGATCCAGATATGTAATGACTTTTGTTCGCTGTTTGAGGCCACAATAGTGCTTAATCAAATTTAATGCTACTAATATAATACTGAAACACAAAGGAATTTCCATTTCGGTTGTGATGTATTAAGCAAACAATTTTTTTCATACATTTTCTTTCTTTTTTGTTTTTATTGAGTTATCTTCTCACCCTTTAGAGTGGTGTAAATACATTTGGCTATAAAAAATCAATATTTTCTTTATAATAAATAAATATAAATAATAGAATAAGCATATTTATATGAATACGGAAAAAATAAAACTGCCTATCGAACTAATGCTATTTTTTTTTTGCAAATATTTTTGCTGGCCTAAACATCTTCAGTACAAGATATACAATATAAATAATGACAGACACATAAGGCACAAGATATAATTTGAAAGAGGAATTTGTAAAGCGGAAATATTCAATGTTCAAAACAAAGTTAAATCTCTAGAAATGTCAATGTCCCATCATACGCCTGACTTAAAAAATCTGGTGCACAGCACACAACTTTCTCTTACCATTCGGTAAGATATAGTTATGTACCGTGCTTGTCACACCAGATTTTTTTGTGTCGAGATATATTTAGTTTTCTATAGCAAACTTGACCAATTGCATTTCATAAGTAAAAACTCAAGAGATTCAAAATTTCCATAGGCTCTGTGTATTTTAAAGGTTAATTGTTTGAAATAAACTATGGTTTTTTTTTTTTCAAAATTTTAATCTCATATTTGAATATTTTATTCACAATAAAGCATCCTAAATAAATACAAAATAGCATAAAAATTGGAAAAAATGTTTTAAAATATGTAAAAAGTTCCAAAGGGGACCCCCTTTTGAACCTAAATTAACATATGGATTTAACATTGGCTCTTTAGAAGGAAAAGCCGGAAAATGAATATGAAAAATCTGAAATATTACACCAGTAAAGTGTACTTCAAACAATTGTACAAAAAATTTTACTGATACACTTTTTAAAGAGACAATTAGTTTTGGGACTAGTATTTTCTCAGAAGGGGGAGAGAGAAAGGCGCCACTCCTGCCTCCCCCACGCCCCTTCCCGGGGCTTATGTTTGGAGGAGACAAAAGTGCTAGGAGAGGGGGTAATAGCTGAGGAGGGGAGGACGCTATGTCTTCCCTCGCTTTGCCCTGCTACTCCCCTATTTTCCCCTACCTTCTCTGCCTTATGATAATTCCCTTAAAAAAAAAGTAATTAAAAAAATACAACATTAACAATCCAAAATGATTGAATTCATAATTTTTGAAATATTTTATTAAATATTTGTTGAATTTGATCTTTTTGGTTCAACAGTCGAAAAAAAAAATTAATTTTTTTTTTTAAAGATGGCCCAATGATGAGCATGACTTTTTAAAATGAGATGAATAATTATAAATTACCATATATGTAAGGATCATTCACTTCAGAAGAGACGTTTTGATATTTGGAACTATTTCACAATAAAAGATTTAACTCACTATTAAAATTTCACTATTTTTAAAGAACACAAACGACGGAAATTTTATTAACACAACACAATGCGAACATGCTCTAATTACTCACTAACAAACACTGAATAGACGGCAAGGTCAAGATGGTTACATGCGTTCGCCACCAGAGCACTCTAGTGTCCTTTATTGTTTAGCTGCTTAAAAAATTTAAAATCTGGAGTGGGAAGATCATGAGTGCAAGTAAGTGACAAAGAGATTGAGACTGTCCATCCATCGTGTAAAAATAAAATCTGATTTCAAACAATGTCACCCATTATTCTCCGAAATAATTAAATCGAGCAAAAAAAAAAAATAATAATAAAAAAAACAATAAAATTATCTTCTATTACTTTCTCGTACCCTATATATGAAATATATAGAGAGAGAAAGTATTGCGATCATGTCAAAAATTCGATGTCGAGATTTTGATGGATATACATGTTTTGAGGTCCCCTGAGTCCAAAAAAGTGGGTCCCGCAAATTGGCCTGTGTGTGTGTATGTGTGTCTGTGTGTGTGGACAGATTTTTAGCATGAAGGAGTTGAGCTAGCGGATTGAAATTTTATATTTAACTTAGGTACCTTTGAAGAATCTCAAAATATGCTTTTGAACAAAATCGGCCAAAAAGTACTAGTACTTTACTGATGTACTTTTTCAGTTTTTTTCGATTTTCTCAAAATTCCCTCCAAGGATTTTTTTTTAAATTCATAAATGAACTATTTTTTAGATGCTCTTTAAAATGTATATTCTCATTTTGCCGTTGAAATCTTCTGAAGACCACTTTACTCTTGTTCTTCATAGGAAAGATAGAAATGGTTGCCATGGTAACGGAATTTAAATCTTTTTCTTTTTATTAGATTAAAAATCAATTATTATTTAAATTCCCATTTTTTTTAAATTTATTTGTGTCTTTAATTGTTTCAAAGAAAACATATATGTCTCTCTCTCACTTGCAAACATTATCGTCTCTCTCTACTCTTTTTAAATTCCCTTTCCACCTTATCTTCGCATAGGAACAATGTTAATTTCCTATAGGGATTTGTATGTTAATTTCGATTCCCCTTTAGAACTTTTTAGGCATTTAAAATTTTTTTTTCCAATTCTTATGAAATTTTGTATTTATTTACGATTCTATATTGTGTATAAAATGTCCAAATATGAGATTAAAATTTTGAAAAATAACCATAGTTTATTTGAAGCAGTCAACATTTAAAATGCAAGTTTGAAACTAAGGTGCTATCGGAAACTAAATATATCTCGACACAAAAAAATCTGATGTGACCAGCACGGTGCACAACTTTCTCTTACCGAAGGGTAAGAGAAAGTTGTGTGCTGTGCTGGTCACACCAGATTTTTTTTTATTATATTCATCAAATTAATAAAAATTAAAAAAAAAAAAAAAACTGAATTACATCATCAGAGTGTTTGAACAATTTTCACAAAATATTACTGATATACTTTTTAAAAGGGGATCTAAATAATTATTGATTCATATGAATTTTAATCAAAAAAGAAAAAGATTTAAATTCTGTTACCATGGCAACCATTTCTCCTATCTTTCCTATGAAGAACAAGAGTAAAGTGGTTTTCACAAGATTTTAACGGTAAAATGAGAATATACTTTTTAAAGAGCATCTACGAAATAGATGATTGATGAATTTTAATATAAATCCTAGGAACAAATTTTGAGAAAATCGAAAAAAAAAACTAAAAAAGTACATCATTAAAGTACTAGTACTTTTTGGCCGTTTTTGTTTAAAAGCTTATTTACACGAGTTCGGAAGGTGTCTAACTTAAATATAAAATTTCAACCTCCTAGCTCATTTCCTTCATGGTCAAAAATTTCCACAAACACACACATACAGACCAATTTTTCGGGACCCACTTTTTTTTGGACTCAGGGGACCTCAAAACATCTATATGTCCACGTACACAGCTTATTTAAAAAGAAATAAAATATTAATATATTTAATCCATCAAAATCTCGACATCGAATTTTTGACATTATCGCAATACTTTCTCTCTATATATATATTTCATATATTGGGTAAGAGAAAGTAAAAAAGATTTTTTTTGGGAGTAGGCTGAAGCCTCCCGACCCCCCTCCCAGACTACGTGTCTGCTTATGGATATATATGGATTGATGAAGTGAGAAGAAATGTGTGAAGCCATTTGTTAATTATTTACCAAGGTCATGTCCTTATTCGAACTTTATCCAACTTAAAATGAAGAGCTGAGCAGGCAATGTAGTGGAAGGGCGGGCGGTGAGTAACCATCGTACATATCCCTATAGATCTTCCCTACAACCAGTATATATACAAGGAAGCCCCTGTTAACGGCTTCTATACAAATGAGATTGTTTCTGCTCCATTAACAGCAGAACAAAAGAACAACGCAAAAACAAGATTCGTGCTCATTTCCTTAAAACGTGCTTTCTTTCGGAGCTGCTTCAGCTCCCCTTTGCTCTAACAGCACTTTCAGCATACCCTTTAACATTAAAGTTTTATGATGTATAGCTTATTTAAAAAGAAATAAAATATTAATATATTTAATCAATAAATAGAAATAAGTACAGTTATGGATTTACTCTTAGACCCGGATGGAAAAATTTAAGAGACAGTAAAATTTAAAAAACCACTAAAATATTAAAATCGATTAGGCTTACAATTTGTTAGTTAGAGTGGCGACTGCACAACGAATGGGGGGGGGGAGGGGCGAACACCTCCTGACAATGGCATCCGACCCCACAAGTTATGTCAGTGCAAAACCAATCCCTTAAAAACAGAACTTAAATGTTTAAAGTCAGATCTACTAGACCAGTGGTTTCCAACCTGGGGGCGATCGCCCCCAAGTGGGCGATTTGGGATATCAGGGGGGGGGCAATAAATAAGTAGGGGGCGATGAGTATTCAAAGGGGGGAAAATTATTAGACTTTACTAAAATTAAAAGAACAAATCAAAGAGAAAAATCTCCTATTTACAGGATGGTCAGGATAGAAGAGGTCAAAATATTGTCATAAAAATAAAATAGTCTGAAGATAATTCCAATCTAGAATTGGAAACGTCGCAATCTAGAATTAATTAATATTTTTTCGCATTTTTGTTTTCATTAAATAAAGATTGACCAAAAAAAGATCCATTTTTGTTATTTTCTTCTTAAAAATAAAATTATATTTAGATTTTTAAAAGATTACGCCAGGAAAGAAATCAGACAAAAAATTAATCAATCTTTATCTAATTTTACTACCTCTTACTCTATATTTTAATTTAGATTGCCGACGTTTCGGACGCAAATCGCATCCTTCCTCAGGACAATCGGTAGTTAGTATCCCATCTGTATTTTACTAACTACCGATTGTCCTGAGGAAGGATGTGTCCGAAACGTCGGCAATCGGCAATTTTTGTCTGATTTCTTTCCTGGCCTCTATTTGAAAGTTTCAACGTTTCTGTCACTATTTCTGCACTTGTATTTTTCCCACTTGGAAAAGAGAACGTCATCTGAGGAACTTGATTGATTCACTTTGAAATGAAGTAATTTTTTGTTAAAAATTTTAAATCATGCGATGAAAATGAAAAGGGGGCGATAGGTGATAGACAACCTGGGGCGATGGGCCAAAAAAGGTTGGAAACCACAGTACTAGACCCTCCAAAACTCAAACTACTTAATAAAATTTCTGCCCATTTGTTAAGATACAGCAATAAAGGCAAGTTGGCTTTCTCATTAGAATTCATGATGTGAAATTTATAAACATATACAAATATTTCTTTTTTTTGGCTTCTATCTTTCCTTATAAGTAAAAGAGTAAAGTGGGCTTCAAACAATTTTGAAGACAAAAGGAGAATATACATTTTAAAGACTCTAAGGAGAGGTGATCAAGTAACTTGAAGTGTTAGCGCAGGTCTGCTGGGTTTGAGGGATGCGATAATGAAATTTAAGTTCCAAATGAAATAAATTAAATTTTCAATTTTTTTCTTGATGATTTATTTAATCGATATTTATTCAAATGTTCTTATACACTGTCTCCATTATTTTTTACTTAAAAAAAATAAATGTGATTAATCAGAATATATTGAAATTTCGTTTACCTTGTGAAAAATCAATCAATTTATTATACTGACATACAGTATTTAGGGAATAAGTTGGTCTTTTAATATTTGGACGATAGGCTATCATGATTTTCTGATTTAATAAAAAAGCCTTCCATCTGAAAGAAATTAAATAAAATTGGACAGTTTGTTGGATGACATGGGGGAAGACAGTGAAGGGAAATCGGATGACTCATACTCTGGAGCTAGTAATAAAGTTAAATATAAATGCGACATGATGTTTCATATATCTATTTTTGAATAATCGCATTATTTTATTCATTTTCAATTGTTAAATTCACATAAAATGCCTTAAACGAATAAGCAGTATTGAATTGATTTGTTATCGTTTTCAAACTGGGGACCTTAACAATGCTCTCGACGGCCATACAATTATTGCACACTAGAGGCATTTGAAGGCTATGTGTCTATGTATATGTGTGGAGGGTGGATTTTTCTTGTCCATTCAAAGAGTTATTTTTAAATAAACAGACTGAATGAGCAGAGTAGGTCCAGAGGGTGATCTTTTGGTTAAGGATTAACCACAAGGCTCTCAAAGCGAGCACCTAGGGAAGATTTAAAAGATTCGCCCTTTAGACGTTTCCAAAGCAGAGATTACTTTTTAATACAGATCCCAAGAATATAATGTAAAGTTCTCTGTGGAAAAGGACCCGCAACTGAAATTCTCCAGAGACTGGATTCATCAGCTATTTTCGTGTTTATCCTTGATTTCCCATAGGATAAGGTTGCAGTGAATAGCTTACAGTTGGTGTCAATGCAATGAAAAGAAATCCCTAAGATTTCGAACATCAGTAGCAACATTGATGGATTAGAGGGATACGAAAGATCCTATTGCTTTTTTTTTAATTACAGATACCATTCTACTGTAATTAAAATAATGACTACATTTTATTTCTTTTCTTGGCTCCTTCTCAGGGAAGGGAACAAAGGCTAGAGTTTTTCGGTAATATTTTTGATTTATCAATTTTTGTTTTGATTCTAACTAAATTAAAAAATCTGGTGTGCTGTGCTTGTCAGACCAGATTTATTGCGACGACATATATATTTAGATTGAGACAGAATGGTAAATTAAAATTCAAGATGTAAAAATATTAATATTTTGTTACCATGGCAATAATTTCTCCTATCTTTCCTTGAAGTACAAGAGTGAAGTGTGCTTCAAAAATTTCAAGGGCGAAATGAGAATATATAATATCTTTTAAAGAGCATCTAAAAAAAAATTGATTCATGAATTTTAATCAAAATCATTAAAGAGAATTTTCAGAAAAACGGAATAAAAACTGAATAAGTACAACAGTAAAGTACTATTACTTTTTGGCCGATTTTTTTAAAAGCAAATTAAATATAAAAATTCCAACCTCGTAGCTCAATTCCTTAATGCTTTATTTTGAACATAGACAGCAGAGGGGGTGGACGGGGGGGATTAAGAAAGAAGTTTGCCCCCCCCCTCAAGAAAAACTTGAAATGACGCCACTAATAGACCTACCTGACAAATAGAACCACTTTTTTGAATTCAGAACCATGAACTTGTATATTCATCAAAATCTCGATTTCGAATTTTCGACATAAATGCAATAACCTAAGAGATATTCTGTAGGAAAAAGAAAGTAAAATATGATTTTGCAAAAATATTTGATAAATGTGTGTGTTGGAGGGGAAGATTTTGATTAAAGTTGATATATCATGATGATCTTTAACTCTTATCGACTTCATCCACAGTTTCAAAAAATCTTAACTTAAAATATTTTGTGATTGATTTTTTTATAACGATTTACTCACAACGTATATAATTAGATATGATTTTGTGTCGGCGTCCCAGCTTCGATCTCAGGAGGATGCAAATACCCAATCAAACACAAACTCGTAATGCAAACTATTTTTATTTTCTCTTACCTCTATATATATAGAGAAAGAAAGTAGTGGATTCATGTCAAAAATTTTTTGCAAAAATCCGCTGTTTTTCGTTCATAAAGTGTTTTAGAAAGCTACCAGTTAATATATAGAGAAAGTATTGGATTCATGTCAAAAATTCGATGTCGACGTTTTGAGGTCCGCTGAATCCAAAAAAAGTGGTTTTCGCGACATGTTCTGTCTGTGTGTCTGTGAACAAAATATCTTAAGAAAGAGCTAGGAGGTTGAAATTTTATATTTAAGTTAGGCACTCTCCTGGGACGTGACACGAAGCTTTTGAACAAAAGAGTACTAGTACTTTACTGATGTACTTTTCAGTTTGTTTTTTCGATTTTCTCAAAATTCGCTCTAAAGATTTTGATTAAAATTCAAAAATCAATTATTTTTTAGATGCTCTTTCAAATGTATATTCTCTCAAAATTGTGTGAAGGACACACTTTACTCTTGTACTTCATAGGATAGATAGGAGAAATGGTTGTCATAGTAACAAAATATAAATATTTTCTCATGTTTATACATTTTACATCTTGAATTTTAATATGTCGGTGGAAACTAAATATATCTCGACAGAAAAAAATCTGATATGACAAGCACAGAACACAACTTTCGATTACCGAAGGTAAGAGAAAGTTGTGCGACCAGTCACACCAGATTATTATCTCTAGCATTATAGGATTATATCAATATATTGACCGAGAGAAAAAGCACGTGATAAACAAAAACGCCAACCTTAGATTGGATAACTCGTGGTCGCCAACCACGCAATCACATGACGTAAGCCCCTATGATGTGGATATGATTTATTGATTTTTTATATCTAGAAGCCAAACTTCAATAGAAGAGCCTTCAATCTTTTTTTTCGTTCTGGTGCTAATAGCCATTCCGCTGATGCGTCCTTTCCCATAAAGAAGGATCTTTTTATATTCATTAAATGAAAAATCGATGAATTTAAGTTTTTTTAGCTATTAGTTTGACACTTACGAGGCGCCGGCGCCACGAAGGTTTGGAGAATGGCGGCCAAATTTTTATTGACAAAAAAAAACAAGACTGTAATGTGTTTAGTATAAACTATAAGCTCAGATATGGAACGAATTAAAAGAGTTTGAGAAACACTAAAGATTATAGATTAAATGGAGCGACGATAGAAATTATTTTTTGGGGGCCCGAATTCATTTTTAATACCCCCCCATACATAAAAATATTTTTAAAATACCGGATATACCTCACCCCCGAGGGGCCCGGGCCATCCTCTCAAAGACAAATTTTTATTAAATAACGAAATTTTTTGAGCCCAGCGGAAAATTTTTTTTTCTCCTCCCGTGAAAATCATTTTACCTTTTCTTTAGGGAGACAAGATTTTTTTCCGAATCTTTTCCACCGAGCGGAAAATTTTTTGGGAGCCGAAATTTTTCCGCCCTGTGGGAAATTTTTTTAACGGAACTAAATTTTTCCGTCGTGTGGAATTTTTTTTTATCTATATAATTTTGAAAAATTTCGGGGGACCAGGCCTCCTTTGGATCCCCTTACATACCCCCCTGTGGGCTGTATACCCGTATATACGTAGGGGAGAGGGCGGGACATTGGGACACGAGGCACATTGGGAAATTCGAATTTTAGCTCTACTAAATATAAAGTTTGAGTTGTACTCTTTGGCCGTTAGGGTGCATTAAGTACCCATTTTATTAAGAAAACACTTTCTATAATAAAATGGGCACATTTAGTAGAGCTAAAATTCGAATGTCCCAATGTGCCTCGTGTCCCAATGTCCCGCCCTCTCCCCTATATGGATTTGAAAAATTTCGGTGGGGGAGGCTCGGGCCCCCTCGGCTCCCCCCCCCCCCTTATATACGCCCCTGATGGAATATCAAAATTTTTCTTCTTCTTCTTCTCTCCTCGCCTTGTCACGCGCTGCGGGGTCGGCGGACCTCACTCTTTCCCTCCAACCCTATCATACGTTTTTACGACTGGAAGAAATAGTACAGGCCCGTCGCTCGGTCTGACGCCTGTTGAAAAGAGGAAGGAAGAGACAGACATTTAAAGAACTGAAGGACTGCCTGTCCCAGCTCGGGTAGCTCGTGGTCGCCATCCACGTACCCACAAGATGTGGGCCCCTGAGCAACGGAATATCAAAATTTGTAATAAGATTTAAACTTTCGACCGTTGGCTCTCGATGAAACATATCGTAATATACAACTTAAACATGCATTTTTATAAAAATTGGATTCATGGGATGCTCATCTCTTCTTCTTTCTTCGCCTTAATCCCGCGGTGCGGGGTCGGTGTTCATGGGTTTTTGCGACCGGGAAGGTATATATCAGGCCGGCCCGTCGCACGGTCTGACGTATTTTGAAAATATAGACTGACATGCGAAGATCAGAAGTACTGCCAGTCCCAACTAGGGCAGCTGGTGGTCGCCATCCACGTACCCACAAGATGTGGGCCCCTGAGCTTCATGGAATGCTCATCTGCTTTGTCATATTGGATGGAAGAAATTAACGATTTGCAAAACTTCTGTTGATTGTACTGAGGATGATTCCATATCAATGGGATCAAAATATCTACAAATAAACGGATAATATGCAAAATATTTATTTTTGGCCGAGGGTCGTTAGAATTAAAATTGACCTAGTGTTTAAGTTGTATATTTAGTTTTAATCAAAATTTGTTTTCCATTTCTGTGTGTATTCGTGGGAATTTTCAAAGAACATACAAAATGATTGTTGATAAATAGTAAATCCCTTAAGGGCAATACTTGTTAAAGTATTAAATTTCTTCCATTTAATGTTGATTTCATGAGATAAACAGAAAGTGATTGAAACCATGAAATGGTAAAAAGTTCCTTCCCTTGATACACCTGTTGAAACCAGATGCATTTCGCCTTGGGTTAAGGGTAGGTTTTCTCCCTCTAAATGAGAATAGCTCTCCTGGGACCACACGTTCCTGTTGTCCATTCCCCTTTACACACACACACACACACAAATGAATTCCAGCCCTTCAATATTATTTATACAATCTAATATTCCCATATGTTTTACACTACGTTATAATCAACAGGGATGTGTAATTTAAACCTTGCTCTATTGATTGAAATGGAGGGTTTTAATAGCTCCTCTATAATCACATTTTAAAATAATAATAGAGCTTCGCTGCTCAGTTTAATTTAATTTTAAATTTTTTTTTCTTATTTTGGTTAGATTACTTAAAATCCACAATCAGAAATATTTTGTTTTTTGATTCAATGCATATTTTCTTTTCACGTAGCAATTAATATACCGGTACAGTATATTTGAGAGTATTCGAAGCGCAATTCACATAAGCTGATAAAATGGAAAGGCAGATTTGGTTAAACATCTATAGAGCTTAAGCCGAGTGTCGATTGCGATTGGATCGACAATCTTTACCCCCTTATCCCTTATCTCATACACCCTTAGTGTATCCCCCAAGCACATTTGCATTCGGAATTGAACCCCCCACAGTGCGTAATAGATATAAGAGCCCTTCTCCGGGATCGATTACGCACCCACACCTGAAAGAAATTGCCAATTTCCTCTTTGGTAAAATAATACAACACCTTTGATAGCTATGAAAAAACGTATCCAAATTAATCAACTTGAGATCCATTCATTACTTATACATGTGGTGAACTGAACACACCCTCTTCACAATAAACGATCTTAGATTTCTCAGCCGGTAGCCGACTTTCACGATATAAAACCCTACCCTATTCCGTAATTAAAGGAGAGCCGACAAGCGCCATTCGATCTTGTAGTCTAGAGCGATCTTCACAAAGTATTGGAAGCAAAAAATTAAATTTTAAAGGCATGTATTTACTTTATAATGTTATCGACCATTTATATTTTTGTTTTGGAAAATACAGTATAATCAAACATTAGTATAACAAAAAGTTACATTTTAGCGATGTGTATTGATAGTTCAATTCGGTCGGGCATCTTGTAAAAATAATAAAATAACACTAAAAAAATCAAAAATCAAATAATAATCTACTTAAATAAAGGAACTTTATGGGTAGGGCAGCCAGCGGAAATAAAAATCTCTATATTAAACAATTAATGATAAGTATGAACCCTAAACTTCATCATTCAAGAATATATTAATTTAGAGGATAGGTCGAAAAGCTTTCCTGTCAATATCTAAGTGAAACAACGGAAAATGTACGACAATTCAAAAACTTTTTCCAACTGTCAAAACACGTTATGGCGGATTGATAAATGACAATTCAAGAAGACAACGTGCACTCTCTACAGAGAGTGATAGGAAACTAATCTACTGTTAAATTAGGGTTGTGGTGTCGGTGTCGGCTTAAAATAAAATCATTCATAAAATATTAACAGTATTTTAACAAGAAAAACTATAAACACCGAGAAATATAAAGAGCCTTTTATAGACCGAAACTCCTCAAACTACGCAGATTTTTCGGCATGGGTGTAGGAAGAGAAAAACAAAAATAAAAATTTTTTTTATTTTCCCCAAATGAGTTTATTTCCTAATATTTCGAAGGTACAAAAGCTCTTCATCTTCAGAAGAAGCTGAAACAATCACAATGTTAACAAAAGTATTCTTTATAATAGTTTTACATAAAAGGCATTGGTTGTACCCATAGGCGCCGGAACTGGGGGGGGGGGGGCAAGGGTACATTGCCCCCCCCTGGCATCCTACAGGGCAGAGGGGGGCAAAAATTTCTTCTTTTATTTCATTTATTTTTAAAAATGGTATATTTTTACTTTTGAAAAATAAAATCTTCTAAATTAAAAAAATTAAAAGAGTAAAAAATTCATTTTTTTTCAAATTTTTTCCAAAAACTTTTGATAAAATCACTAGCAAATTTTTTAAAATTTTAATTTTATTAAAATTGTGATTTTATTTAAAATTTTTAAAGTTTTATAGTAATTTGTTTTTGTTTTATACTATTTGAACATATTAAATTATTTTAATTTTCTAAAAAAAAAAAATTTTTGCCCACCCCTGATTCAAATTCGTTCCGGAGCCCCTGCTTGTACCTCATTTTACACTCCGCTAACATTATAATAACAGGTTTTTTTGCATCCAAAAAAGCCATTTGTCTTCGGTATCTCTTGAGAGCATTCTAATTTGATAATTCTAATACAATTTTATTTATTCATTTACTTATTTAATTTAAATGTATTAATATAAAAATAATTAAATCTATTTTAAATCCAGGCTTTTATTAGATCATTCAAGCTTTAGTCAGTTTTTTTTTTTTTTTTTAATAATAATTAATACATTCTATATAAATATAATTAATTAATTTTTTAACATTCTGAAAAATATTATTTTTTATTTTTTATATAATATAAAGCAGGAAATTATTTTTCTCACTAACAAACGAGATAGGCCTACTGTCTGAAGGGGCAGGCTATTTTTGAGTTAAAAGTATTTTATATTCACCCATTAAATTGTTGGTGTCCATTCTAAAGTTTACCGCCCTATTAATTAACTTTAGAATGGACACCAACAATTTAATGGGCTACTAACAATGAATAAATTATTATTATTTTATATATTTAAGCTATTCTAATAATTAAAAGTAGAATAAAATCGATATTAATATAATCAAATAGTTGTTTTTATTATATAATATAAATTAATAAATTAATGGAAATTATTCAGATAAGCTTCTGACCTATCTTGATGAATCGCCAGTCTTTTTTTTGCATTGAGAGCATTTCTGTGAGAAACAAGGGTGAATCCCTCTTAAGGGTGAAGAACCCTTCCAAGGGGAGGGGGAATAGACACGGTAACTTCATCTCTTTATTGTTTGTTTTTAGCGAAAGTTCATTTCGATTAACTACCACCATTATTGACTTAAGAGTGGATTAGAATAGAAGCCAAAATTGATTTTCAATCAGAGTTTCATCTCAAATAAAAGAAATAAAAAAAAAAAAAAAAAAAACAAGTAATCGATATACTAATATATAAAAATGAAAACGGAAAAATGTATTGGGGTTTCGGGTGGTCACATAATTTTCCAATTTCTTTCCGGCCCCCCCTAAAGGTTGCCAATTGGCTAGAAAATGAGAATCGCTTTCGAATGAGTTTCGACTCAATTGGATTACGTTTACCCGGTCCTTATTGAAGTTGAAATTTTGAAAAAGTGCAATTTTTTGCAAAAATCCGCTGTTTTTCGTTCATAAAGTGTCTTAGAAAGCTACCAGTTAATATATAGAGAAAGTATTGAATTCATGTAAAAAATTCGAAGTCGAGATTTTGATGGATATACACGTTTTGAGGTCCCTTGAGTCCAAAAAAATGGTTTTCGCAACATGGTTTGTCTGTCTCTGAGTGTGTGTGTGTGTGTGTATGTCTGTGAACAAAATATCTCAACAACTATAAGAGCTAGGAGGTTGAAATTTTATATTTAAGTTAAGCACCCACCAGAGGCGTGAAAATAAGCTTTTAATCAAAATCAGCCAAAAAGTACTAGTACTTTACTGATGTACTTTTTTCGATCTTCTCAAAATTCGCTCTAACGATTTTGATTAAAATTCAAAAATCAATTATTTTTTAGATGTTCTTTAAAACGTATATTCTCATTTTGCCCTCAAAATTGTTTGAAGCAAATTTTACTATCATAGGAAAGATAGGAGAAATGGTTGTCATGGTAACAAAATATAAATATTTACCCATGTTTATAGATTTTACAACTTGAATTCTAATATATCGGCGGAAACTAAATATATATCGACACAAAAAATGTGGTGTGACAAGCACAGACCTATGGTAAGAGAAAGTTGGGTGCTCTACGATCAGACACACCATATTTTTATTATTTGTATTAAAAGACATAAAATTAACAAATTTTGTAATTAATTGAATTGAGTCTAAGTTGGTGACTCTAAATTTATTTATTATTTAGAATAGGTATAATTTTTAATTAAATAGATTTTTTTTTATATTTTCTGGGAGGTCTAGATTAGACCATACCAAATACAAAAATACTATTGTAGAAGAAATTATAAAATATAAATAAGATAATTATAAAGTATAATATAATAATTCAGTCAAAATTTCAATTTTTCTATTCGATCAATTAAAAAGTCAACATCCCAGGCTGATTACAAAGAATTAATCCAACTTTGTTTAATTTTCTTGGAATATCTTCCTCCAAAAGGCAATTTATTCTAAGTGCCTGGTGATAATCATCTCCAGAAGGATAAAAAAGTCCATTTATTCCTTTTAAATTTATCTTTTTTTTTATTTATCAACTTTCATTAACGGATTTTGAGATAAAGGGCATGAGGACATTTGTTTGTTTATAATCGACATTTATTGTTTAACGCTCCTAAATCCACTGGATTGGAATCCAATCAATCTGCAATTATTAAAATCTTTGGTTAACTACAGGAAAACTGATAAAGAAGTTACAAATAAGTAACTGCCTAAAATAATATGAACTAGGCCACCATTAAATTTTTTACTTTGCATTTATTAATTCGGCAAATGTTTCTTTAATTTTAACTTAAAATGAATTTTAATTAGTGAAAAGTAACTTTTGAATATTACGTCTAATCATATCATCATACTCATACTAAAATTTCCAAACACGGAGGAAGAATAAATTTGATTTGTGTTTAATAAAGCTTTTGTGATACGAAATATTATTATTAGGAGAATTTTTATTTATAGACCACATTTTTGTATTAAATATTTATTAAAAATATATAAATACTGTACAACGTTTCGACTGCTTATTCTGCAGACGTTATCAAGTACTGTGCACTTGCTCCGAGTCAAGTGACAAAGTGGCTCACTTGAGTCGGAGCAAGTGCACAGTACTTGATAACGGCTGCAGAATAAGCAGTTGAAACGTTGTACAGTATTTATATATTTTTAATAAATATTTAATACAAAAATGTGGTCTATAATTAAAAATTCTCCTAATAATTGATGTATTTTCTCGCCTCTGAAATAAATAAATAAATTTATAATAGATTTATTTTAAAAATATTTTTTTTATAATGAACCCTAGTTGTGTATTTATTGGAGAGATAAAGGCTATTGCCTTTGAAAGTAGGGAGAGAGATCCCTCGGGTTGTAAAAGCCATAACTCAGCCTGAATGCGGACGGTCTCTTTTAATCCAGTCTCCCTCCTCCCTTTTATAACTATGATATATCCGTGACAATTGGGATATTGGAGCAATTTCATTAAATTATAATTTCGCCAAGTTTCATTCCATTTTAATCTCGAAACAATTATTGGTAGTGCAGTTTGAATTCATTTTGGTTAATGCCTTTTAGGCTGGGGCGAGGTGATTCTAAAGTCGGAAATCAAATTACTTACATTCCAATTAATTAACCCTATTTTTAAACACCTGCGAATGGATATAATATTCATTAAAAAAAAAAGAAAATTATCAAAATGTTAAGATGGTTTCTTCTTTAATCTATTGTACATCACCACACATCTAACTACCGAGAACTTTATTCTCCCAACATCAGTCTTACAAAATTGTGTAGGTCCCGGAGTTGGTCATATAGGCACAATTCATGCATAATTGGCATGTTGGATTTTTTTTTAATAAACACTTTTTTTTCTTAAAATCATATCTTGATTGTTTACGAAACCTAAGAAAAAATCAGAATTACAATATTGGATATTTAAGGATATATTAGATTTAATGCACAAAGTACGAATATGTGAGAAACGGAGCATGGATTGGAAAAATATAGAAATACGTCAGTAAAGTGTACTTACAACAATTATCACGAAAGGTTTTATTGATATACTTTTTAAAGGGCAGAAAAAAAATAGTTGGTTTATGAATTTTAATCAAAATCGTTGGAGCGGATTTTGAGAAAATCAGAAAAGAAAAACTGAAAAAATCTCAACTTTTTTCTATGAAGTATAAGAGTAAAGTGTGCTTCAAAAGATTTCAAGGGCAAAATGAGAATATACATTTTAAAGAGCATTTAAAATATAATTGATTTTTTAATTTTAATCAAAATCCTTGGGCGAATGTTCCCAAAATCTAAAAAAATATGACTTTTTTACTTATGAAATGCAAGTGGTTAAGTTAACTAGGGTACTATGGGAAACTAAATATATCTCGACACAAAAAATCTGATGAGTCAATCATGATGAACAACTTTCTCTTGCTGAAGGGTAAGAGAAAGTTGGGTGCTGTGCGACCAGGCACCATATTTTTAAAATTTTGACGTTATCGTCTTTTCAAAAGTAATTAGTTTTCTTTAAATTTGAAAGCAATTTTTTTTTCAGTATACAGCTGAAAAAACTTCCTTAGTAACAAACAAAAATATTAAAAAAAAAATTGATTTTCTTGAGATTTCTCTACTGGAATAATCCATTCTAGTAATATCACTATATACTGCTTGATTGGCTACGTCATTTCAAATTTTTCCTCTTCTTTTTTAAGCCTCTTTGAATTTTGACAAGTATCTGTCTGTTTGTCACTGTTCAAATGGCTGAATGGTTTTTGTTCTTGAACCAGACAGGCCAAGTGTTTTCTATAGACTCTTAGATATAAAGCTGAAACGCTCTCTCGACTCGTTGAACATTTATTTTTAATAAACCAATTCCTTTCACTAGATAAAGCAGAAGAAGTTATCAAGAGAGATCGTTAATTAATCAATTTTCTTTAAAATCTTTATAAATAAATCTTGAAATTTCATTGAATAACTTCGAAGTAGAGATGCTAATTAATCTTTTATTATATCTTATATATATACTGTATATATAAATGAAATGGGAAAAATGTATGTATATGTTCTATAGAAATAGGCTTGGAAATTAGAGAGCCATTTAGTAGCTGTGAGTCCCAAGTTTCCAAGTATACGACTAGGGCTGTGGGAGGAGATACGCAACCAGTTGAGACAAGGAATTGAGCTCGTATTGCAATTTGCAACTAACCTAAAAATATCCAACAATCTCTCGCGCACAATTTCAATGAATCTATTTGAAATTAAGTACACATTTAGTATTTGAAACGGCGATTAACATAGTAATAATTTGAATCTCTTAAATGTTTTGGGGAATTAATTATAATCAAATTTCTTCAACATCTGAACACAACCTTTTTAGAAGTAAGGGACGGAAGCCTTCCCGGGAACAGCAGCCAGGTGAAATGAAAAAGCTCTAGATTTTGTTGCCGAGGTTTCGGGTGCTAGTCGCACTCATACTCAGGGCAAGCAAAATTGTCATAGTTTAGTAGGTTGTGGGGTGCTGAATTTCAATTTCATGTTTATACATGTTCTTATTAGTTCTTAAAATCGACGATATGTAAAATAAGAAAAAAACTATTCTTCAACACCGCATCTAAATAGCAATAGCTGTAAAGGCCTGACCTAGGAGATAAAGATCGGCACATAAAGAATTAATAACGGTTCTAGCTCAGAAAGTGTTCACTATCCTCGTACATATAAGGCGTAGATCCTTGAGCGTATTCAAGAGAGAATACACCTAATATTATTATGTTAATTTCGAGGTTGCAGTCTTGATGGTCTCCAGGTCTGATCAGTAGATATCTCAGAAGTTTGAATTTGTTTCCGAGATCTAGGGGAAGGTTGGTAGCGTTTAGTTTCGATTGAGTTCGGGGCCTCAATTTGTCTGCTTTCCAAGGTGAATTGTTACTGGCTCTGAGGCTTGTCTACAGTCTTCTTCTTCTTCCTTAGCCTTATTCCCAGAGTGCGGGGTCGGCGGAATGGTTTTTTTGCAACCGAAAGAAATAGAACAGGCCGGGCCGTCGCACGATCTGACGCCTGTTGAAAATATAAAAGGGACAGATATGTAAAGAACACAAGGACTGCCAGTCCCAGCTCGGGCAGCTCGTGGTCGCCATCCACGTACCCACAAGATGTGGGCCCCTGAGCAAGAGGCTTGTCTACAGTATATTTCAATTTAAAGATGATGATATCTCATTAAGCATTTTGAGGGGTGCGAGTCGATTTATTGAAACCGATCTATAAAATTTTATCATTTTTTTTTTTGGTCTTCAGGTTATACCCTGTATACTCTCTTATATAGGTTATATACTCTCGAACCCCTCTATGAGCGGAAAAGGTTAAGAACCGCTGGTTTAACATCAGAATGGAACGGGTCAGATTCATTCATTCTAAAACAGAGCGCCAAACTTTTATTAGGACCCTATTCCTGGCCTAGTTTTTAAATATTTTGCTATCCTATTTCTTAAAATTTTGGTTTTAAGATAATAAATATTAATAAAAAACAAAATTTCTATTACAATTAGAAGATTTACGCTGGACCAGATGTATAAGGAAAGGACCAGAGAATAAAAGCCAGCATTTGATGGACCCTCTCACATCATCTTTAATTAGCAGATATTTCTACTGGCATCACGCCTAGTCATCATCAGTGCAAAAAAATGATTTGGCGGAGGGCCCGTGTCAAACAATAGGTGATGATTATTTTAAAATTTCAGAGAAGCAGGGGCCAGACGCAACTGCGAGCGAACAAAATTTCCAGTAAAACGTAAATTTATCTTCTTCATCGATCTGTATCTTTATTATTCTTGGTTATTTGTTGTCTGCTTATCAACTTTCATTTGATTGTATCCCTCGTATAAATATAAAATTCAATTGTAGCAAATTGCTGATAAGCAGTCGGCTTAAAGCAGTTCTCTTTTGAGGTTCTTTCTATCCTATTAAACTCATCCTCTCCCTCGCTCCAAATGATTCGTCTCCGAATATCATGTTTACGAGGAGGAGATTTCTCAAAATAAAAATAAATATATAAATAAAGAAAAAAGAGAGGAAGATAGAGCGGAAGAGTCAGTGAAAAAGAACTAGGGTTTGAGTTTGGAAGAAGGGGAGTGGGAGTGGGGTGTGGGGTTTGAATCTCTGCCGGGCAATAAAGGGGCTTTGCTGCTTGGGGTTTTAGCTGTTTACGGGTTTGTGGGAGATGCCAGCCAGTCTCCTTGTCGGATTTGCACTCGCTTTGTATGTTTTGCAGCAATCCCGCAAAATCCTCCACCCCACCCCCACTTCATCTAACTCAATATACCATTACATTATTAGTACGAGACAATCGATTATTCAATTTTTTGTTGAAAATTTATTAAGAATGATCGCAATACTTTCTCTCTATATATTTCATATATAGGTAAGAGAAAGTAAAAATTTAAAAACATACGGTTCATTAAATATAATAAAGTCATAACTCGAATGTTGAGTTTTTTAAGGGGGTTCAGTAGTGTAGATGATACGCATGTTTCTCCCGATAAGAGGGCGTTGTGTGTCTTAAAAAGTAAGTAAAAAAAAAAAACCTAATTACGAAAATTTGCCAAGAGATGTCAGAATGGTAGCTAACAATTTAATGCATTTGGTTGATTTTCATCGATCTTTTAACAATGATAATAAATGTTATTATATATTATGTATCTTTTATAAATATATAAAAAATTACATATGCAATATTTAAAATATTATATACAACGCGTATGTAAGCCGCGGTGGTAAGGGCACATCGAGTACAAATTGATGGATCTGTGGTTCAACTCCCGGCGGCACACCCTTTAATAAATATTTAATTATATATAAATATAGGCCAGATATAGGTTAATAGTATACTGGCTAGCCTGCCATCTATTGAAAGAATGCTGAACTAATTTGACAGTTGATTTTTAAATAAATCATCTAAGCATATTTTAAAATTTTCTTAATTAATATGTGATTAATAATAATAAATTTATTTTTAAATTTAAAAATAAATTTAAGATTATTTTCTGTGTTAGCTTGATAACAGAAAAATTAATTTCCTTAACTTTTTCATAAGTCATTATAAAAATTATTACTTTCTGTCCCAATAATCCCTTAAGAATATAATTCATTTTAAAACCTCATTGAAAAATTCCTTATAATAGTCTAGTTTTTTTTTAAAGTAAGTTTAGACTCGTGTTAGGTTATTTCTCAATGTTGGGGCGGTTGAAGGGGAGGGGCGGTAAAAGAGTCCACTGCCAATGCCCCCATCCACCCCCCCCCCCCCCAGATCCGGCCCAGCATCAGAGCGCAAAGCTTTTCGCACATACATCAGTAAAAATATGAAATTTTATTGATTTCTCTTTTATTCATTAAGAAAATTTAGTTGAAATCTTACAATATCTTTTTAAAAATGAGTGAAAGCAAGTAAGCTATAATACTATAAATCAGAGAAGGGTGGCAGACATCTTGCTAAAAGACAATAGATCATAGGAACAAATCAGCAAGATTAGATGGGGTGCCGAAGCACCCTAGAGGAGCCCAAGCACCCAACCACCACGGAATTCAAATTACAACAACGCTCTTTTGGCTTTTAGCTCGCTGTCTCTTGTTCCCTACAGGAGGAGTAGGCAGGCCTACATTGATCGGCTCAAGTACATTCATTCAATTCAAAGAGCTTCTAAAAAACAATAGCCATGTAGGTACGGCTGAATTTTGCCAATCGGACCTTAAAGAACCTGATATCTGGCGATAAAATTTATAACATTATTAATACACAGTCATAACAATATCCTTCTTTAGTGAAAGAAATTTGATTTCATCTCTAGAAGCGAACCCTTATTATTAAGGCCAATTCTTTGTCGTCTCTTGTTACTGAAGAATAAATCCACGTCGAAAGTCGCACCAGCGACAGAGGATAAAACAAGAAAACTGAGAGCGATCAAGAAAATCTTGGCAGGGGAAAGGTGAGCTCTTATTTCAAACCCTCCCGACTTTATTGGATTGGAAAGATAAGAGTGTTTTTATTCTGCAACAAAATGAACATAAATATATATCTTATATAATGTATACTATTAGTACAGTCACTGACATGGGTGAAAAGGGCAATTGAGAGCCTTACAAAAATTAGACAGTTGATAAATACGGTAATGATATTTTTTTCAATGATTTTTTTCTTTTTTCAAGTTTTTAAAGTGAGACTTTTATTTGATCCTCTCAAATTTTCTATCAGCATGTCGCGTTACAAGCAGTGACGTCAAAGGAAGTGACGCTACAAGCCATGACGTCACAAGCCGTGACGACAAAAATTGGAAAGTTTAAATTTATTATATATGACGAATTAGAAAAAAATAATTGAGAGATTTAATTATTCAATTTTTAAATTGATAAAATATAATTTTTAAAATAATTTAAAATGATCCAAATCTTCATTTGCTAAATAAATATTGTTCTCAGTTTTTAACATGAGGCATGTTAAATGCATCTATTGATTTCCCATTATCATTCCATTTTCCAATTATTAGGTTAAGATTAAAAACGCGATTTTAATACCCTTAATTGAATAATTTTCTGAAAATTTTCAGTTAAACGTCTACGATTCGAAAAAAAAGTTTCACTTGCATCGTGGTTTCATAAAACCACACGATGATTTTTTTAGGCTTGGCGAATACCTGCACATGTCGGTAAAAATTTTTTCACGGAAAGGGGAAAGGGGTTGACAAGTTTATTTCAATTGAAACGCATTGAAAACAGGCTAATTAGCTTACATATTTTAATTTTTTTTTTTTGTTAATTGATTAAATTAAAAAAAAAAAAACATTGTGTGGGTTTCTGAAAACACGATGCAAGTGAAACTTTTTTTCGGATCGTAGGCATTTAACTGAAAATTTTCAGAAAATTATTCAATTAAGAGTATTAAAATCGCGTTTTTAATCTTAACTTAATAATTGGAAAATGGGAATGATAATGGGAAATCAATAGACGCATGTTAAAAACTGAGAACAATATTTATTTAGCAATTGAAAATTTGAATAAATTATTTAAAAAATTATATTTTATCAATTTAAAAATTGAATAATTAAATCTCAATTATTTTTTTATAATTCGTCATACATATTAAATTTCAACTTTCCTATTTTTGTCGTCACGGCTTGTGACGTCATAGCTTGTAGCGTCAGAGCCTTTGACGTCAAGGCTTGTAACGCGACATGCTGATAGAAGAGCGAAAAAAGATTTGAGAGGATCAAATAAAAGTTTCACTTTAAAAATAGTGTCATTAGATTTATATTAGTGTTTATTTATCTATTAACAAGTTGATGTGATTTAAAGGTAGTACAATTTTCTTAAGTTAAGGTAAAAATTTTTAATTTATCTATTATTAATATTTTTAAAAAACCTGTCAATATCTATTAAAAAAATAAATAAAGACAATGAGGGATTTTTTTAAATAAAATTACAGCAAGATTTCAAATATAATGTTTGTATTTATTTATTATGTATACATCATATAAAGATCTATGATAAAATATAATTAAAACCTGCGGCTAATATTCGCGCCTCCCCTTAGACTAGTCCGCGCCTCCCTAGGGAGGCTTGTCTCACAGTTTGGAAAACTCTGGTTTAAAGAGTATTTGATCTTCGTTTCAATCCAATCTCTTGTTGTTTTTGAGTATAACTACTGACATTAATTGTTCCTTCAATTTGTTTTATGTTTACAATTTAATTCTTCTGTAATTTTAAAGAATCGATATCTTTTAATATATCTTTTATCAAAAAATATTGGCATCTTTGAATATGGAAGTTTGTTGGAATGACCCACATACACAGTGGCGTCAGGGGGCAGGGAACCTTTTGCCCCCCCCCCCCCAAAGGGCTTTGATTTTTTAAAAATTTTATATTATTCTTAAATAAAATATTTCAAAATATATAGTATATAAACTATACAAAATTCAACAAATAATTTAATTAAATATCTTTTGGCCAAATTAGAGTACCTATTTGTAAGGAAATTTTAAGAAAAAAAAGTTCTCTCCCAAAAAAAATAAATTTGCCCCCCCCCCCCCCAAGAAAAAGTTGAAATGACGTCACTGCATATCTTTTGTCCTCGCCTTATTCCCGTGATGCGGGGTCGGCGGACCTCCTTTTTCCCTCCAAACCTATCATGGGTTTTTACGACCGGAAGAAATAGGACAGGCCGACCCGTCGCACGGTCTGACGCCTGTTGAAAAGAGGAAAGGACAGACATACAAAGAACAGAAGGACTGCCTGTCCCAGCTCGGGCAGCTCGTGGTCGCCATCCACGTACCCACAAGATGTGGGCCCCTGAGCGAAAATGACGCCACTCGATTGATGTAGTTTTTTAGTTTTTTTTTTTCGATTTTCTCGAAATTTGTTCTAACGATTTTGATTAAAATTCCAAAATCCATTATTTTTTTAGATCTTCTTTAAAACGTATATTCACATTTTGTCCTCAAAATTGTTTGAAGCACACTTTACTCTTGTACTTCATAGGAAAGATAGGAGAAATGGTTGCCATGGTAACAAAATATAAATATTTTCCCATGTATATAGATTTTACAACTTGCTTTCTAATATAACGGCGGAAACTAAATATATATCATCACAAAAAAATGTGGTGTGACTGGTCGCAGCAGATTTTTTTAAATTTATTAAATTTTACTTTATATATACTAGGGTATATAATTTATTTAAAATAAATTTTCTGTATTAAATCTGGTTTAAAATTCCTTGCAAAAAGTAAAAATAAGAAAACTTTTTAGTCCTAATGTGTAAGTGTTGATAGATAAATTATCAAAAAAAAAAAAAAAAAAGTGCAACTCATAGAAAAATGATATTTGAAGCAGAATGGTGTTCTTCACTGGAAGCCAAGACTCTTGTCGATTATAATGAAGACAAATGACAAAAAGCACATCTATTTTTGGTAAGTGAGGAGACAGCAAAACGAGATGGGGATGGGGATGAAGCATGAAGCCAAGTCGGGCATTTCCTCTGAGGAGGGAACAACTTCTCAGAATTATGATTAATATCATCAAGCGAGGGGGTTTATTAAGAAATAATTAACATCAATAATTAAGCATCGCACGAAACATCTTTGAAGCAATATTAATTAGAATTATTAATATTTTTATCCCTTATTGATTTTATTAAAATTACAAATTATACAAATACTTATAAGGTGAGTATTATATTCGCATTTAGATAGATCCATTAGATTAAAAAATCTGAGAGTCATATTAATAAATAATGCCATGTATACAATCTTCAATTTGCTCGTCAATCATACAATGAATAAGTTCACTTTTATATTTTAAATAAATTTATAGCTGAGGCGATTGAGCTGACATCTAGCGGTCTCGTTAATTTACACTTGTATAAATACAAAAATAAAATTTAAATTTACATAGAACAAATATTTTTTGAATCATCTAAGAAAAAGTAGCTTTAATATATCAATACAATTATTTATAATTACAAAAATATTAAAATGTTTATGTTAAGGCCGTTTCACACGTAGCGTTTCCAGACTACATTGCATGCGATATGACGTCACTGCAAGCAGAGCCAGCAGTGTGATGCACTCACACGAGACATGCAGCCAGCGAATAAAACTTGAGTTGGCAAAAATTATAATAATACGTATTAATATATTCACACGTCTCAGAGGGAGGGGCTTATTCAAACATGATGAGTTTGGAAGTCTAAGGGTGGCGGAAATGGCCGAATGTTGCCCTCTGATGATCGCCTTTTTTTTATAAAATATTTCAATAAAACGTAAGCTGTCAAAATCAAATAACCTCACTTTTTGGTTAAAGTCAGCCATGTTGGATGACGTGAAAAATTCGACTCTGTGATTGGTCGATGCATGGGTTTTGAAAAAAGGCATGCAAAAAAATAGAACATGCGGAATCAGCCAAAAACCCATGTAATCAGACGCTAGGGTCATAAATGACGTCATATCGCATGTGATATAGCTAGAAAAACCCTCCGTGTGAAGCGGCCTTTATTTAGATCCAGCCCTCACTGAGCTTACAGCAGAGTATCCGAAACCTGACGGTCTGAGATCTAAAAGATTTTAATAAAATAAATATATAAATTATTTATATATTTTATTTGGGCTGAAAAGACCAATCTCCTTTCCAACTACTATTTGCACAGTCCTGGTGAGTTAAATGATTTTTAATACTAGCCTACTCAACAGTAGGTCTGCACAAAATAATCGATTAATCTATTATTCATCGATTCCTTAAAAATAATCGATTAATCGATTATTTCGATTATTTTCGGGAAACATGCGTTTGAAAAAATGGGATGAGACTCGCATGCTGAAAAAAAATCGTTTGACTGAAAAAAAAGGTCAAATGATTTTCACGAGTGGGAAAAAATGAAAATTTAGAATTTGGGCCTAAGGATGTCCCCATCTTATTCTCCTTTCTTTGCCTTTATTATTCCCGCGGTGCGGTAAAGGGGTAGGCAGAATGGGTTTTTTGCCACCGGAATAAATAGAGCACGCCGGCCCGTCGCACAGTCTGACGCCTGTTGAAAATATAGAAGGAAGGGACAAACATGCAAAGAATAGAGGGACTGCCAGTCCCAGCTCGGGTAGCTCGTGGTCGCCATCCACGTACCCAGAAGATATGGGCCCCTGAGCAATAAGGATGTCCCCATCATTATTGTTTTTTTATTTAATCTCATATATTTTCAGTTTTTAGAATAAAATAATTAATTTCAATACAAAACTAAATTAATAACGTATATTGCGATAACTTGGATTGATAGATTGTATGAATACGAGAATCGACGGACTGACTTTGGGGATTTATTACTGCTTTGCTCGTATCACTCAATTACTAATACGATGCTTTTACGAGCCAACACCCCTCTACCCCTCTTCAAGCCTGCTACCCTTTTTGTCCAAAACCTTTTGGAAAAGGGAGGGATAGGCTATGAGTGGAATGAGGAATCGCCACTCCGAACTCATTTGCCTCTGTCATAAGCCAAAGACAAAACGAGTATGTATTTTCTTTCACCCCCTTCTCAATTCCTTTTTTGGGAACCCCCTTTGCTTGGAAACCAAGCGTCAAAGGATGGATGGCTCCCCCAGCAGATTTAGCCTGGCCACACTAATTCCCTATTAATGAGGTGAAAATGATAAAAGCCGTCCCAGTGGAATTTATCCCTTCGAAAAGATATGATCATGTTCATTAAAACAAAAAAATTTAACAATTAAATAGCGGAGTGAGTCATTAGTGTCTTCTAAACATTTCTCAAATCGTGTTATCTAACTTCTCCAACGCAGTAGGCCTTCAATTCAATAAGCTAAATCTGTAAATCCGATTAAACTAGTGAATCATACTTTCCAACTAAAGCAAAAAAAAAAAAAAAAACGATATGAATCTCATTCTGAATAAGAAGATTTTAACTTGGTCATTGTAACCAAAAAATAGAATTTAGAGATATTAAATTCCATCTTTTAATAATCTATTCATACTTTATGCTATTCTATTACAAATAATAAAATACGAAGTGGAATTTTCATTAAATATGAATTCCACAAAAAAAGAATTATTATTTTGCTTCTTTTTACATAATAAATTTTTAAATTATTTTCATGTTTTATATACTGATATTATTACGGAAAACAAAAAACATGATATACGGGGAGGGGGAGGGGGCCTTGAGCCCCTATTCAAAAATCGGATTTATAACTTGATTAGCGCTCATGCGTGTTTAAGTTGATATTTTGAAATTGATATTTTCATGGTAAATTATTCTCGTTATCTACAATATTAATAAATCTATATATTCAATATAATAATTAGCGGAAAAAAAGTCTCTTATTTTCGGAAAAAAGTCGCCTTAAAAGTCTATTCATTTTTAGCCCAATTGTCTCTAAAAATCGCTGTTAATTTTAACATTAATACAATAATATGAGAAAGTAAAAGAAATAAAGAGCTTATCTTTCGATAACATAAAATATGGCAGAGTTCTTCAGAATTTAATTAAATAAATAAAATCATTGATAAATTTAAAATAAAAGATAAATCCTCATTTTATTTCGCACTTTTTATTTCCAAATATATCATTGTGTTGTTTGATGAAACCACGATGCAAGTGAAACTTTTTTTTTCGGTTCCTAGGCGTTTAACTGAAAATTTTCAGAAAATTATTCAATTAAGGGTATTAAAATGGCGTTTTTAATCTTAACTTAATAAATGGAAAAGGAGGATTGATAATGGGAATTCAATAGACGCATGTTAAAAACTGAGAACAATATTTATTTAGCAATTTAAGATTTGAATCATTTTAAATTATTTTAAAAATTATATTTAAAAATTGAATAATTAAATCTCACAATTAATTTTTATAATTCGTCATAGATATTAAATTTCAACTTTCTTATTTTTGTCGTCACGGCTTGTGACGTCATGGCTTGTAGCGTAACGGCATTTGACGTCACGGCTTGTAACGCGACATGCTTATAGAAGAGCGAAAAAATTTGAGGCGATCAAAAAAAATTTAATTTCATTCGTACAAACGTAAAAATCTGGTGTGATAGTCGCACAGCACACAACTTTCTCTTACATACGGTAATTAAATGTTGTGTTCTGTGCTTGTCACACCAGATCTTTTGTGTCGACATATATTTATTAATATTTGCCTTATTTCATAAGCGACTAAAGGGTCCGCAGTGAGCGAAACACCGACTGAGTCGGGCTTAGAGTATAATAAAATTATATTTTGGCGTGGGATGAACTCAATAAAGACACTACATTGCCTGCATTTTTTTCTTGTTTTTTGTTTTTTCTTTCTTCAACATCTACCCTACAGCCATACATCCCCTATTACAAAATTATATTTCATAACTAATTGTGGTAGGCCTATTTATTCAAAATTCGGAATGAATGTTGAAGTGTTATTTGCATGGTGTTCATCACAGTTCATTTTTATTCATATGCAAATGAAAAAAAGGGTAAAAAAAAAGATAGTTGAATTAAAGAGCAGAAAAGAGTGAAATTAAATTAAGAGAGCGAATAAACAGCAAACGTTCGGGTGAGAAGAGTTGACTGACAGAAGCAGTCTTTGTCTCTAGTGGAGATGTATGGGTTTGTTTGCTGTTTGCTGGAGAGGGAATAGAGAAGCAGATCCCCTGGGGATATGGGGTTCCTGGATACCAACAAAAAAGAAAAAAAAGAAGATGAAATAAGAAAGCGGCGTCGATTTGTCGAGACGTTCATAAGGAAAACGGTTGCCGCTGCCGTTGAATTCCCATAAAAGCTTCTCATCGTTGTCTCCCCCTCGGAAAAGCCCTGGCGCCTCAAAGGCGCTGGCGCTGCCTCGAATCACGAGCCAAAATATTCATCTAACTTTGTTGAGAAAACAACTAGGCCCTACTAAATTTACAAGAAAGAAAGAACTAGTTTTATTGATTAAAATCATTGTGTGGTTTTATGAAACCACGATGCAAGTGAAACTTTTTTTTCGGATCGGAGGAGTTTAACTGAAAATTATTCAATTAAGGGCATTAAAATCGCGTTTTTAATCTTAACTTAATAATTGGAAAATGGGAAATAAATAGACGCATGTTAAAAACTGAAAACAATATTTATTTAGTAATTGAAGATTTGAATCATTTTAATTTAAAAATTATACCACTATGACACTTTCATAATGACTTTTCGCCAGCTATGAAGATGGTTCAAACACGGAACCGAAACGTCAGCTGTGTGAATTAACCAAATAAAGAAATAATCTTAGCTGCATTTCTCATTTTTACTCTCTTAATAATATAACAACTCAGCTATAAATTGTTTACGTTTAAAAAAAGTAGCTATGCGTTGCACAAGTAGGGCTATTTTTCGATATTTTTTTGCCTAAAAAATGAGGTTTTTCGAGAAAAAAACCAATTTTGGAGTTAATTACTCGGGATTTTTTTATTTATTCTATTAGAGGTTATCTTTCTGCACCAAATGACATCTCATTTAGTCTGATCTGATTAGCCGTTCGGAATCTACAGGGGTTTAAAATTTCGAAAAACGAAATCCCGCCGAGTGCTCTCATGCGGTAAAATGACGTCATATCAAAAAAATGAAAAAATAACCTCTGGGCATTGGACCACTCTTTCTAAAACTATATTTAGATTTAATGTAGCTTTTATGGTCAAGTAGCTAGGCGTTGCACAAGTAGGGCTATTTTTCGATATTTTTTTGCCTAAAAAATGAGGTTTTTCGAGAAAAAAACCAATTTTGGAGTTAATTACTCGGGATTTTTTTATTTATTCTATTATAGGTTTTCTTTCTGCACCAAATGACATCTCATTTGGTCTGATCTGAATAGTCGTTCGGAATCTACAGGGGTTTAAACTTTCAAATTAGAATTTACCGCAGCGCGGTAAAATAAAATGATAGGAAAAAAATAAATGGTGCAATCTTTAGCTGAAAACTCATTCTTTCTAACCGTATATTTCTCATAATTATACCTCTTAAGACAGAGGAGTTATTCAAGCCAATAAACTTTTTTCGTGCAAGCCCCTCTAACATGCCACTATAGACACATGATTTGTAAGACGTTGTCACGTCAATATACAAGTGTGAAGTGTCCTGCTCAGGGCAGAAAACACATTAAATCCGGGAAATATCGGTGACGTAGTATATTAGTATTGCATACATCGAATGTCACATAATCTAACATAATTGACAGGTGTTACGATCGTGTAAAGTCAGAACTCGACGATCAAAGTTCAGCTATTTTAAGATAAATAAAATATTTTTATTCCAAACAAAAATTGATAAATTTAAAAAGAAGAGAATAAAAACAAGATATAAACAATTGACATAGGCGTAGCCACGGGGGGGGGGGATTTGGGGGTTCAAACCCCCCCCCCCCATTGGACCCAAGCCATGACTAGATATTTAAGCTCTATAATACAATCAATACTTTCTCTCTATATATTTTTCATATATAGGGTAAGAGAAAGTAAAAATATAATAATTTTCTCTAGTTAAAAAAAAAAAATTAAATAAAATAATTTTTTTAAAGGAAAGTCAAAAAATTCGAGAAAATTCAGAATTTTCCCATTGAAAAGAATTGATTTTTGTAGTGCTTTTTAAAAAATTAAAGCCTGCTAAAATTGATTAAATCCCTCAAATGAAAAATAATAAAAATTATTATATAACTAAATTTTTTATTTTTTTTTTCTTATAGACATCTGAGATAGAACTCGGATCAAGAGAAATAAAACAGGCAGAAACTCCGCTATAATAGGGATATATCTAAAATTCTTAAAGATGTGAGGGTTGCATTTTTTATTGCCTGAAACGAGTTGAATGAAAAATTGTGGCACTTAATTAAAAAAGGGCGGGCCCGAGCCAGTCCGAGGGGGGGGGGCCCAGGAGGGCGGATTGGCTAGTTATATATTTCATTAGACGCCTTATACTGCCCTATTAGTAGGGGGGAGGGGGGAGAAATCATCCTGAACCCCCCCCATCGAAAATTTCTGGCTACGCCTATGCAATTGACCAAAGAACAACGTCATTGTATCGTAGAAAAATTATTACAACACATGAAAGAGAAGAGGTTACTACACGGTGCAATCAAGGAAGTTGCATTTCAAGTAGTTTGGCATAGAGCAAAAGCTTATTCCTGAGAAGGTAAAATATGTGCTGATATTTCTTCAAAAAAGAAAAATAAATGCGGAAGAAAACACTAAATTAGCTCAAATAAAGAATCATTAAATCGTCGAGGAACGATTCGCAGTCTTTATATTTAATTATACAACTTCTTCTCTCCTCGCCTTGTCCCGCCATGCGGGGTCGGCGGACCTCACTCTTCCCTCCAACCCTATCAGACGTTTTTACGCCGGAAGAATAGGACAGGCAAGTCCGTCGCACGGTCTGACGCCTCTTGAAAAGAGGAAGAAAGTGACAGACATTTTAAAGAACTGAAGGACTGCCTGCCCCAGCTCGGGTAGCTCGTGGTCGCCATCCACGTACCCACAAGGTGTGGGCCCCTGAGCAAAGGATGTTCACTAATTACCATTCTGGTAATATAAGATCTGGGCCCCTGAGCAACTTTATATTTAATTATACATATTTGTTGTTAAAAAAAATGTATATAATATAATATTCATATTAAATTTTCTTTTTTTTTTTTTTTTGCAAATTTATACCTATTTCCGGACAACAAAAATCGCCAAATGTATACCAAATTTTTGTAAGGAGAAAGTGACTTTTTTTATGAAGTGCAAGAGTAAAGTGGTCTTCAAAATTTTTCAAGGACAAAATGAGAATATATATTTTAAAGATAAAAAAAAATAATTGATTTATGAATTTTAATCAAAATCGTTGGAGCGAATTTTGAGAAAATCACAAAAAAAAAAAAAAAAACTGAATAAGTACATCAGTAAAGTACTAATACTTTTTGACCGATTTAGATCAAAAGCTTTGTCTCAAGGGAGTACCTAACTTAAATATAAAATGTCAACCTCCTAGCTCAACGCAACAACGCAACTACACGGCATCTGCATGTTTATTTTGTTGACTAGTTAATCAACCATTGAGTTAAATAGAAATAGAAAGAAGTAAAAATTTCATTTCATCATTTAAAAAAAAAACCTTAAATATATTTTAGGGCCCATTCCCGGTATCTCGATGAACCAGTCCACTGGTCCTTCTCAGGAAAGAAATCAATGTTTGCTTCAATTTATTAAAATCAGATTTCGAGGGCGCCTCTAGCGCCTAGCGCCTAGGCCACCATCTCGACGAAGCTGTCACAAAGAAAATCAATTTACAAGTGTAATTGACTCGTTTGATCAAATTGAGATATTTGTCCCAGTTATAACGAATTAAATTCACAATCTGATTGATGATGCAATTCGTTCAGTCACGTAATTTTAATAAAATGAAGTTTTATTTCAACTATAAAATATTTTTTCCTAAAGGATATCACAGGATGTCGAACGGCTACTCGAAGATTGAGGTGAGTGTAATGTTAATAAAAAATTAAATATTTTTTATTATCAATTATTTTTTATTTTTTATTTCTAGATATTTATCGGCCAACCAGTGTACATTATTGGTTTCAATCCTTAAAATGGACCATCTTCAGGGCCTACAAACAAAATATATATCAGGAATTATTCCTTTCTGTGAAACAAACATTTGTAGGCCCTGAAGATGGTCCATTTTAAGGATTGAAACCAATAATGTACACTGGTTGGCCGATAAATATCTAGAAATAAAAAATAAAAAATAATTGATAATAAAAAATATTTAATTTTTTATTAACATTACACTCACCTCAATCTTCGAGTAGCCGTTCGACATCCTGTGATATCCTTTAGGAAAAAATATTTTATAAATGTCTTCGCGGCAAGAATCCTCAATGCATTTTATTTCAACATTATTTACTTCGAGCCATAGGTCTACAGTGGTTCAATAAAATGCAAATTTACATATTACAAAAACAAATAAATTTCAACCAAAAATTAACAAAACAAATATAAAAAATCTGGTGTTACTAGTCACACAGCACACAACTTTCTCTTACCTTTAATAATTCAAAGTTGTGTTCTGTGCTTGTCACACCAGATTTTTTCTGTAGACATATATTTATTTTTCTCAGGTATATTGGAATTCAAGATGTAAAATTTATAAACATAGAAAAATATTTATATTTTGTCACCATGGCAACCATTTCTTTTATCTTTCCTGTGAAGAGTGGCGTCATTTGGGGGGGGGGGGGGCAGGTGAAGGCATTTGCCCCTTCCCCCAAAGGCTCTGATTTTTATAAAATTTTATATTATTTTAAATAAAATATTACAAAATTTATCTACGAGTATACAAACTGTAGAAAATTAAACAATAAATTAAATTAAATATCTTTTGGCCAAATTTGAGTACCTATTTGTAAGAAAATTTTAAGAAAGAAAAAATGTTTGCCCCCCCCCCCAAGAAAAAGTTGAAATGACGCCACTGGCTATGAAGCACAAGAGTAAAGTGTGCTTCATATATATAATATCTTAAATATTATATATAATTTCTTATTTATTAAATATATGTTGATACAAAAAATCTGGTGTGTCAAGCACAGAACACAACTTTCGATTACCGCTAACCGGAGATTTTTTTAACTGAGAAGATCTCAAAACGTGTATATCCATCAAAATCTCAACATCGAATTTTTGACATGAATCTCTAAATATATAGGTAATAGAAAATAAAAAAGAAATAGAAATATATAATTTATTTATTTAATTCCGAACTTAGTCCTTCTTGTGCTTTGTGGTCTAGAGAATAATTCTACAAAATTCTCTTTTATTTAATTAAAAACAGTAGTAAAAAAAGCAAAAAAAAAAAAAAAAATAACAGACAGATTAGATAATAAATTTTCTCATCCTTCCTGGCTCTCTTCTCATATACATTTTAAATAAAATCCTTTTTAAAGAATCCGACTCGTTTTTGAATATTGCTGGACCATCTCTTGAACAATTATTGTAAGCTCTCATCACTCATCATCTTCCCCCCCCCCCCTCTCCCACTCATCTGCTCTTGTTATATGAATATGACTAAATGTCTCCTTCCTATTATCAATCATTTCACCGCACTCCCGTCTTCATAAAAGTTTTATCACTTCATATTTTATCAAACCCAACTTTGATTTATTTTTAATTGATCATTTTTCACAAGTCCATTAAAGAAATTATACTTTTAAAATGTGTAGAAAAGTGCGGGGAATTAATGAAAATTCCTTCTAGCTCCGTATTTTGTAATATTCAATAGTTTATGTAGTTAGTATCGGGATTCAAAGTGAGAGAACGAGGCTTAATTCAAATAGTCAAATAGACAAGGATTGAAAATCTTGGAACAATTCATTCTTCTCCAGAGGCTGAAGGTGAATGTTAGTATAAAATAATAAATATACTAAAAATATAAACAAATTTTACCTTTTGAACGTTGAGAAATTAGGCATTTTCCATTCATATGGTCAAATTTGTATATATTTTTGTAACAGAGGGATATATGGCTGTAGAGTAGATGTTGAAAGAGATAAAAAAACAAGAAGAAAATGCAGCCGATGTGGTTTCTTTTTCAGCCCACAGCTAACGTTTCGATCCTTGGTTTGGACCATCATCAGAGCTAAAAATATACATTTAATGAAGATCAATAATTTACAGTCTTTTGTATATATTTACAATTATAATAGTTATTAAATGATTTATATAAAAATAGAAAACAGATTACCTGGGACTGTGTCAAAAAAAAGTATATATGCCTTTTTGACACAGCCCCAGAAAACCGAATACTTGGGACTGTGTCAAAAAAGTATATGTCTTTTTGACACAGGTATTCTGTTTTCTGTTTTTACATAAATCATTTAACAACTATTATAATTGAAAATATATATTATACAAAAGACTGTAAATTGTTGATCTTCATTACATGTATATTTTTAGCTCTGATGATGGTCCAAACCTAGGATCAAAACATTAGCTGTGGGCTGAATCTCAATAAAGAAACTACATAGGCTGCATTTTCTTCTTGTTTTTTTTTATCTCTTTCAATATATATTTTTGCTTTCATTATCCTGACATGTAACCTTTCTAATAAGCGAAAGATCTATTGATATTATATATATATAAGAAGAGTATATATTTGAGAACATACAATTTTTAAATTTCCTATAAAAAATAATAAAAATTCTATCTTTGAGAGCCCTTTCTCATAAATGCCGAATAAATATATTTTATATAGTCTAGCACTAGTTTAAACATTTTTAAAATAATTAAAAGTAAACATTAGGTTTAGTTTAAAAAAGGAGTTTTATTTGGTTTATGTACATTACGATGTTAAAAGATCATAATCAGAATCTTACTGATCATCATCAGAACCTTAATATTACTACAATAATAATAATACGGTTCTGATAATGATCATTACAATACATTACAATATTATATACATTACATTACATACATTCCAATAATAATAATAAGGTTATGATGATGAACCTTATTAGTATTACAAAAAAAAGGTAGTTGATATCAGGCTGGGGTGGTAGAGGGGGGGGGGGACACCCTTTTACAGAATAATAATAAGGTTCTGATTATGATCAGTAAGATTCTGATCGATTCTGATTCGAATCGTTTACTCTGATGTCTCAAGAATGACTTAATGTGGTTTGAATGTTTTACTGGAATTATTTTATTTCACACAATGTAAGGTCAGTAATTGGACCGTCTTAAATGGGACACTTCTGTCTTATCCCCCTGACAGGTAATTTAGCTTCCGATAGAAGTACGGAAATAAAAGATGGTGTCCAATGTCTGAAAGAGCAGTGGAAGACCACAATCAGGTCACTAACCAGCATGTCAATAGGATGATGGAGTGCATCAAGGACCACTTTAAGGATGAATTGGATCTCCCTGTGTCTAAACACATCGTAACACCACAGCAGAGAGATGCCCAGCTCTGGCTTCCTCTCCCTCCCTAGCCCCTCAAAGAGAGCATTGATTTTATTAGAAATAAAAATACTGTACTTAATCAGGGCGGGACCTTGATATTAATATAAGAGTTAATGAACAGCATAAATGACCAATTAATTATTTATATTATTAAACTATGGGTCGCGACCCCAAATGAGGCGAATTCTTGGGGTCGAGAGATTTTAATGCAAAATATTTAAATACAACAATTTATAAAATTTAGATGTGTATTTTGACTGAATCACACACACACAAAGGTACACTAATTAACTAAAAAATGACTGTTTTCGACCAATCACAAGAGACATTGGTCTTATTCGGGGCCTGATCAGGAATAGTAGGAACAAATTTAAGTTTACTTATTCAATTTTCAGAGAAAAAATGCATCTCATTGTTGTTTAAAATATAATTTTAAAAAAAGTAATTTTTGTAAAAATTAAAAAAAAAAACAAAAAAATTATATTTTATCAATTTAAAAATTGAATAGTTAAATCTCACAATTATTTTTTTATAATTCGTCATATATATTAAATTTCAACTTTCTTATTTTTGACGTCATGGCCTGTAGCGTCACGGCCTTTGACGTCAGGACGGCTTGTAACGCATGCATGTAAAAATGCATCTCATTGTTGTTTAAAATATAATTTAAAAAAAAGTAATTTTTGTAAAAATTTAAAAAAAACAAAAAAATTATATTTTATCAATTTAAAAATTGAATAGTTAAATCTCACAATTATTTTTTTATAATTCGTCATATATATTAAATTTCAACTTTCTTATTTTTGACGTCATGGCCTGTAGCGTCACGGCCTTTGACGTCAGCGGACGGCTTGTAACGCGCATGCATGTAAAAATGCATCTCATTGTTGTTTAAAATATAATTTTAAAAAAAGTAATTTTTGTAAAAAATTTAAAAAACAAAAAAATTATATTTTTATCAATTTAAAAATAATAAAATAATTAAATCTCACTATTATTTTTTTTATAATTCGTCATATATATTAAATTTCAACTTTCTTATTTTTGTCGTCAAGGCTTGTGACGTCATGGCTTGTAGCGTCACGGCCTTTGACGTCACGGCTTGTAACGCGACATGCTGATAGAAGAGTGAAAAAATTTGAGGGGACCAAATAAAACTTCCACTTTAAAAAAAAAAAAAATAGTCTCCACAATATTTTACGATAGTTAAAAAAAAAAAACAAGTTTAAAGAGGTTTACCATAAAACTCCCCCTGGTCAAACGCCCCTTTGATTCTAATTTCTTTTTATTTATTTTATGACTTTATAAATGCTTTTTAAAGAATGTTTACAAAGCAAAAAAAAAAGCTGACAGCTCAATTTTTAAAAAAATTCAATGTGAATCTAATTAAAAATAAGCAATGATCGATTTTTATTCTCAGGCCTCAGCTAGGTGCATATCTACTGCTGAGAGTTGGGCACCAACTAAATGTTGATTAAACATTTGGTTAAAGTAAACAAATCATATCAAGAATCTAACATGCTTGATTTAGTTTGCGTAAAAATTTAGTTAAATTAATGTAAACAAATCAAATTTCTGATATGATTAAATTAATTTGATTAAAAATTTAATCAAACTAAATTAATTTTAATCAGATTAATAAAATTAACTAAATTTTGATTAATATATATTTGTTAAATAATTAATGAATTATTTTATAGTTTTTTGACTTAGCTCAGCAACTAGTGAGCTGATTTAAAGAAATTTGTATTAACGATGCTTATAAATTTAATAATAAACTTTACTAGGATGGGTTTCTTTCTTATAATATTAGTTATATCGGTAACTAGTGAACTGAATTTAAGAATTATCTTTATAATATTATTCATATTAACTTTACAAATATAATGTCTATCCTTTAGGTACAAATTTCTTAAAATAAGCTCACTAGTTGCTGAGCTAAGCCAAAAAACTATAAAATAAATCATTAATTATTTAACAAATATATATTAATCAAAATTTAGTTAAATTTATTAATCTGATTAAAATTAATTTAATTTGATTAAATTTTTAATCAAATTAATTTAATCATATCAGAAATCTTATTTGTTTACATTAGTTTAATTAAATTTTTACTCAAACTAAATCAAGCATATTACTAAATTTTTAATCAACATTTAGTTGGTGCCCAACTCTGGGTATGCTAGTAGCTTACTTTTATTATTATGGAAGTTTTTAATAATAGACCACATTTTGTATTAATTATTTATTAAAAATATAAATACAACGTTTCGAATGCTTATTCTGCAGTCGTGTCGTTTTCAAGTACAGTTGGAAACGTGAGTTCACTAGAGTCGGAGCAAGTGTACTTGAAAACGACTGCAGATAAGCAGTCGAAACGTTGTACAGTATTTATATTTTTAATAAATAATTAATACAAAATGCGGTCTATAATTTAAAACTCCCATAATAATAATAATACAAACCACAAAAGCTTTAATAAACACTTTCGTAGTAGCTTACTACTTACTACACAACAAATTTTAGTGTTTTCATTTTTTGCTTGCACATAATGTTATCTAGTAGGCCTATATTAATACAATTTTTTTTAAAGTGTATTTTTACAAAATTAAATGATAAAAAAAAACATTGAACTGGATTGATTGAGAGCGTAGAAAGACGGATGAGTTGATTGGGTTCTGAAAGCGTTTTGATGTCAATGATACTAGATGTTGGAAGGCCAAAGCACAATAACTGCCGGAGGCAGCCTCAATTCCAATCGCTTATGTTGACTTAGAGGGTGAGATTCCAATTCAAAAGTAGCAGAGAGACCCATTTTGACAGGCTGCACTTTTTCTAATATACCGAATAGACATGAGTGAAATTAATTACAGGGCTCAATAGTTGGATATTGAATGAATATAAATATTTGAAAAACGAAAATTAAATTCTTCTCTCAGTAGAAATTATTTAAATAGTTGTTCTCCCCCGAGTTTATTTAACTCAGCAGATATACGGTACTAAATAAAAAAATCTGGTGTGACAGCACACAGATTTTTTGTGTCGAGATATATATATTTAGCCTTAGTTAACTTGACCACTAGTATTTCATAAGTAAAAAGTAAAAAAGTCAATTGATTCAAAATCTACATAGGCTCTGTGTATTTTAAATGTTGACTGCTTGAAATAAACTATGGTTATTTTTCAAAATTTTAATTTCATTTTTGGATATTTTATACACAATAGAGAATCCTAAATAAATACAAAATTTCATAAGAATTGGAAGAAGTGAAAAATATGTAAAAAGTTCCAAAGAGGACCCGCTTTTGAATTAACATTCAAATCCCATAGGGATTTAACATTGGCTCTATGGAAGGAAGAGCCGGAAAATGAATTTGAAATACATCATTAAAGTCTTTTTCAAACAATTTTCACGAAAAATGTTACTGATATACTTTTTAAAAAGCATATTATATGAATTTTAATCTAAAAAGAAAATATTTATATTCTGTTTTGTTACCATGGCAACCATTTCTCTTATCTTTTTCACATAAAGTACAATAAATGTGCTTAAAAAGATTTCAAGGACAAAATGAGAATATACATTTTAAAGAGAATATAAAAAAATAATTGATTTATGAATTTTCAACAAAATTGTTGGGCAAATTTTGAGAAAATCGAAAAAAACTGAAAAAGTACGTCAGTACTTTTTGGCCGATTTTGTTTAAAAGCTTATTTTCACGACTTAGGAGGGTACATAACTTGAATTTTAGCAACCGGAAATCATTAAATAAATTTGTCCCTGTGTGTATGTGCCTATCAGGGTGCAGATTGGCCAGAATAAAAGGAAGTTGGCTCAAAGAGGGAAATTTAAAACTAAGTCAGAGACGAGATGATAATATAATTCTTTATTTAAATGGAGAACAATAAGTTTAAAACAAAGTTTTTTTTTTTTTAAATAAAATCGCCGATATTGATTTTCTAATTGTTCAGAGAAAGAGTAAAAAGGAAACAAAAAGGTTTTATTAAAATGAAAAGACCATTAAACGACGAGTTGTCTTAATCAAGATGAACATTTTTAGCTGGTAGTGTCAGTCAGCAATTTTGAGTAAATATTTTGGATCAGACCGAGAGTCTGTCATCCACTAATAGACTAATGGCTGCCGGGCTTAATGCTGTGATTAAGGTCCCCATGCACCCTTTTAATGGACCACCCCCTCCACAGTATCCACCCTTGAAAACAAGTGTTTGCAAAATGCAGCTCGAGGGGAGAAAACTCTCCACGCCCGGAACGGGTTCCTGTCTCTCTTTCTTTTTATACTGTAGAAAATTTCTTCATCAGGCTTCTTTTCTAACTATTGAATATATCTCTGACTAGGCTTGCCAAAATCTTGGACTTTAAACCGAGACAAGAGCCGAAGAAACAAATCTACCAAGAATTGAGGCGGAGTCAAAAAAACTTCAAGAATTTTGGCAACCAAATTAAAGCCGTTTCAGGATGACGTTTCGGATCCTTGTCTAGGCCATCCTAAATTTCTCTTTAATCATAATTGGAAAATATAGAGTTACTAGCCCCAAAGCCCGCCGAAAATCAAACCATCGGAAAATTCAACGCAAGATGAATTCGCCCGGTCCTGCCTCCAACTTTAATCTTTAAGTATAATTTAAATATCTTTTATTTAGTTTATTTATAAATAAGTTTTATTAAAGTGGAACTTTTATTTGATGGCCTCAAATTTTTTCGCTCTTCTATCAGCATGTCGCGTTACAAGCCGTGACGTCAAAGGCCGTGACGCTACAAGCCATGACGTCACAAGCCGTGACGACAAAAATAGGAAAATTGAAATTTCATATATATGACGAATTATAAAAAAATAATTGTGAGATTTAATTATTCTGATAAAATATAATTTTTAAAATACTTTAAAATGATTCAAATCTTCAATTACTAAATATTAATAAATATTGTTCTCAGTTTTTAACATGCCTCTATTGATTTCCCATTATCATTCCCATTTTCCAATTAATAAATTAAGACTAAAAACGCGATTTTAATACCCTTAATTGAATAATTTTCTGAAAATTTTTAGTTAAACGCCTACGACCCGAAAAAAAGTTTCACTTGCATCGTGGTTTCATAAAACCACACAATGATTTGTTTTAAATGTGTTAAATTTCTCGAATCCCGAGAAAATTCTTATTTTTTTGCATGATTAAAAAACAAGTCTCCATGAATCTCTATATAGAATACATTTAAATTGGTTTATGCTGGCCAAATGGTTTTAAACCAGAGCCAAAAATTTAAAATAAAAAAAAACATTTAAATTGGAAACAACATATTATTGATTCAATAAATAACACAACTCTACTTATAGCCAAAGTGCAGTCTCCAAATTTGCCCCCCCCCCCCCGTCTCCCAGGTCAAATTCACTGGTTCAGTTAAAGAGGAAAACTCTTTAACTCTTATTTATTTCTATATTTAAAGTGATCATACTTCCACAAAAAGTTATTTTAATAAGACACATTAAACTGAAATATAGGGAGACTGAGAATAAATAACAGTCTTATCTCCGATAACTCGTGGCAGCCATCCACGTACTCACAAAGTGTGAGCCTCTGCGTGTACCAAATAAATGTTCTGATTCTATGTTTATTTACAAATTCTAAATTTAGAATTTTAAATAAACATAGAACCTATCTCACAAATATTAATATTTAGTATAGCTAAGAGAAAGTAAAAACAATTAGCTTTATTATTGTATTATTGATGGTCTTTTAAAAAAATGGTGAGTTTACCTGGTTCATTTCCTTAGAGGAAAGAACAAAAAGAAATCTTTGTTTGAGATGTCATCGGGAGTTCCTCTCTTAAGAATCGGTCAAAGTTTTATTAGATTGCTCTCAATTTAATTAGTCTTCTCTTAATGCTCTTTCTGTCTGAACCCTCTAAAGAAACCTTAAAGCAAAATTAATTTCCCCAAAATGGCAAACTCAACCAACTTTATCATATATTATTTATATTCATTTCCTTTCTATTCTCAACTTCTAAGTTATTAATTAATAATCAATTATATATTGGTCTATGAAAAATGTTTCTAAAACAGATTATTAAAATTATTAACGCACATATCTGAATATTTTTTTTCAAATATGTGAGTTAATAATCAGGCCCGGGGACGGGGGTGAAAAGAGGGGCTATATCCCAGGGGCCCGGGCTCCAAACATAAAATTCTAATAAAAAAATAACATTGTGTGGTCTTATGAAACCACGATACAAGTGAAACTTTTTTCGGATACTAGGCGTTTAACTGAAAATTTTCAGAAAAAATTAAGGGCATTAAAATCGCGTTTTTAATCTTAATTTAATAATTGGAAAATGGGAATGATAATAGGAAATCAAAAGACGCATGTTAAAAACTGAGAACAATATTTATTTAGCATTTGAATGATTTTAAATTATTTTAAAAATTATATTTTATCAGGATAATTAAATCTCACAATTATTTTTTTATAATTCGTCATATATATTAAATTTCAACTTTCTTATTTTTGTCGTCACGGCTTGAGACGTCATAACTTGTAGCGTCACGGCCTTTGACGTGGCTTGTAACGCGACATGCTGATAGAGGAACGAAAAAATTTGAGGCGATCAAATAAAAGTTCCACTTAAAAAATAATTTAGTTGAAATTTGACTGGCTAATAAACAAATAAAAAATATCCCAAACGGCTTAGAATATCGTAAATGTCATTCTCATTTTTTAATACCGTTAGTATCGAGGTTACCTGGACTAAAAAAAATCATATCTTTTAGGTACTACTTATGATATGTTTTGTTTCAATTTTTTCTGAACGGCCATAAGTTATACTATTAGACATTTTCAAAGGTTATCCATTCTTTACCGGACACCCTGTATATGATAATATACCAGAGAGAAAGTATTGGATTCATGTAAAAAAATTCGATGTCGAGATTTTGATGGATATACACGTTTTGAAGTCCCCTGAATCAAAAAAGTGGTTTTCGCGACATGGTCTGTCTGTCTGTGTGTCTGTGAACAAAATATCTCAAGATAGAAAAGATCTAGGAAGTTGAAATTTTATATTTAAGTTAGGCACCCCTTTGGGACGTGACACGAAACTTTTGAACATAAACGACCAAAGAGTACTAGTATTTTACTGATGTAGTTTTTCAGTTTTTTTCGATTTTCTCTACATTCGCTCCAACGATTTTTTTTTTAAATTCAAAAATCAATTATTTTTTAGACTCTCTTTAAAATGTATATTCTCATTGAAATCTTCAGAAGACCACTTTACTCTTGTACTCCATAGAAAAGATAGGAGAAATGGTTGCCATGGTAACAAAATATAAATATTTTCACATATAAATTTTACATCTTGAAACTGTCGGAAACTAAATACATGTCGACACAAAAAATCTGGTGTGACAAGCACAGCCCAGAACTTTCGATTACCGAAGGTAAGAGAAAGTTGAGTGCTGTATAACCAGTCACACCAGATTTTTCTTAATTTAGTGAGAAATATGAAGAGGTGCTCGTCTCTAATTCCCTCGGGATCTTAACCACATCCTTTGATGACTGTCAGGTAAATAATTATTGAAACTCTACCGCGGAAATTCTTTCCTGGACCACCCAGGTTCTTTAAAGGAAATTATCTATAAAAAATTGATTTTATTTAATAATAAGTTTTGCGGATCCAAATTTTTCCCACTCTTCTCAAAACTAATTTTTGATTGAACGCTTCGACTCCCTCCCTGCGCGTCGCGTCGTGAGTCTTTAAAAATGCAATATGAATAGAGAGAAAATGACATTCTCCTCACTCTAAACGACATCAAGTAATTTTGCAAAATCACAATATTTAAATCCATGTATGTTCATATGATAAAGCAGAATTCTTCAAACATATCATTTGAAACTCAAATGAAGAAATTTTATTTTAAATTTATGTTGCATCAGGATGCAATCATTAATAATGCATGTCCAAATTGAACAACTGATTTTTAACATCAATTTTATAAACATTTTTTTTTTAATGATCTTTCACATTTCTTTACTTCCCGTTCAAAAAGGTATTATATAAATAAATATGGATGGGTAAAGATCTCGAAAACAAAATGTTCTTTAAAAATGTAAAATCTTACATCAAGATAGATTATTTGTCTTCAGTCAAGTTATTATTAGAAGACACGATTTGTGGTAAGGAAATGGTTATAGGCGACTTCCTCTTAAGTGTCTAGGCGGCGAGGGGGATACCTAGCGCGATATTGCCCACTCTGCTTATGATTAAAAAAGAGATTCTTGAAGGGGAAATCTTTTTGCTGATGAAAATTTCTAAGATTCAGAAAATACATAAGGAAAATTAATAAGCTTATTATTTCTTTTCTACTCAACACCTTTTTGCTTGATGAAGAATACAATTGATACTCAAAACGTCGACAATTCAAAATTTTTATAAGAGAATAAATGGAATTTCATCGGCTTCAGCTGGGCAAATTGATAAATATATAAAGAAATAATCTGGTGTGACTGGTCGCACAGCACACAACTTTCTCTTACCTTCGGTAATCAAAAGTTGTGTTCTGTGCTTGTCACACCAGATTTTTTGGGCCGACATATATTTATTTTCCGACAGTACGAAAACATTCGAATTTCAAGATGTAAAATTTATAAGAATGGGAAAATATTTATATTTTGTTACCATGGCAAACATTTCTCCTATCCTCTTTATGAAGTACAAGAGTAAAGTGGTCTTCAGAAGATTTCAATGGCAAAATGAGAATATACATTTTAAATAGAATCTAATAAATAATTGATTTTTGAAATTTTAATCAAAATAGTTGGAGCGAATTTTGAGAAAAATCGAAATAAACTGAAAAAGTACATCAGTAAAGTA